>APFE031193696.1:97830-144181 GCA_000404065.3 Pinus taeda | reverse complement strand
CCATAATTGAAATAAAAAGTTTTCAAAGTTAATGACATAAACATGTTTAATAATAATCATGTATTAATTTAACTAAGAAAACTTGATCTTTATAACCACCATATAAATACAAAACTTTTCAAAATTAATATCATTAACATATTTAATAATAATTTTGCATTAATTTAACTAATAAAACTTCTTTAAAATCACCATATAAATACAAAGGTTTTCAAATTCAATGTCATAAACATATTTAATAATAATCATGTATTAATTTAACTAATAAAACTTGATCTCTAATATTGGTGAGGTCGCATGTCTTTTGAAGTGTACACGTCAAAATTATAATCCTTGGGTTAAAGCCCCTTTTAAATAAAAAGCCCCAAAAAAGCTATGTTATAACTTTATCATTCTAAAACTACCATAAGGATCGTTAACGTCTACCGAGACCAAACATTAAACTTATTAAATTTTTAATATTTCATTAGAAGATTTTTATGGATTGGGAAAAAAATAAATTATTATAAAAAAAGTAGTATTATACTTTTAAGCCAGAAATTAAAAGATAAATATTAACTTTAAAAATATAAATTTTAGTAAATATTTCATTAGAAAAATTTTATGGTTAATGGAAAAAAATATTTATCATAAAAAATAGGATTTGTTTAAGCAAGAAATTAAGATAAATATAACTTTAAAATATAAAAGTTAGTAAGTTAAATAATATCTCTTATTAAAATAGAAAAATAAAGATGTGTAAGACTTATCAAATTTATTTTGTTAGTTAATAATAACTCTGTTTACAGACAATTAACTATTAAATTATAAATTTTAACACCTATAGTTGAATAGAATATACCTATTTTTATTATGCAAAGGCTTCAAATTGTGGTATTTTAATTGGGCATAGACTTCAAATTGTTTTTTCAGTCTATTTTATTAAGGAAATAACGTGGTACACCTGTTCTTGGCTCTTGGCGATAAGGGCGTTTCGGGTTTATAGTTAGCAATATAGTAAACTTGTATATTTAAGAAATGTGTAGACTTTAAATATTTTTAAGACTATTTTCTTAATGAAAAAACGTGATCCGGGGTAAAAGAGTGATGCTTTTCTCGATGCTATAAAGTCAGGATTTAACATATTAGTTAAATTACATATTTAAATCATAAATAGACAACGATCAACATCCTTCTTGGGAACAAAAGCGTGTCACGTTTCTCCATACCATCAAGTCAATAGTTAGTAATAACATTAGGTAACTTACAAATTATAATTTTGCGCAAATTTCAAATTATTTTCATTCTATTTTATTAATGAAAAACCGTGATCCGGCACAATTTTCACTAATAAGAAAACACGATCCGCCTCTTCAAAGGGATGAAAGAGGGTCGCGTTTCTCAATGCCAGGTTATTAGCTGACCTATTTTAATTACGCAGACGTTCCGATTCTTATGTCAATACAACTCACTAGTCTATATTTCATAAATTATTAATTTATGGACATTAGTTTTATGTGGACGTCAATATCTCGTACAAACTCACTAGTCTATATTTTATAAATTAATAATTTGTTTGTGAAAATAATTTCGGCAAAATCACATAAAAAATTATTTGTCGAGACATTTCAAACCAACCAGTGTGTTTCATTGTCAAGACAAGATAAAAATCCAATTTTTACCTCTTAACCAACTATACATATAATCCCATCCACGTCAAATTTTAAATACTCAGTCCGCTAAAATTTGCTTGTCAGCCATGAATTGACCAAACAAAGATCCTCCAATCTTATCACATCGACACCCGTGAATATTAAATTTCTGTAGTCAAAGAATTTATAAACAAAAACTTCGAGACACCTCGGAGAAATTTGAGACGTGAATTAGTCTATCTGCATATGTACTTAATGTCATTACCACAGACAAATTTGTACCTAATGGGTGACCAAGTCGAATTTATAAACAAAAACTTTGTGAAACCTCGGAGAAATTTGAGAACTGAATTAGTCTATCTGCATATGTGTATTTATGTCATTACCACGGGCAATTTTGTACCTAATGGGTGACAAGGTCATGCCACATGGATAAGGTAAAATTACGAGATAATCGATGAATTTAGAGAGTCTTTAAAAAATAAAGTTTTAAGAAAAAGTCAGCAATTCTGTATAAATAAACTTGGGAAGTGAATTAAACCGTTTGATTTGCACATGTGTATCTATGCCATGACCCGGGGAAACTTTGTACTCAATGGATCACAAACTTATGCCACATGGGGAAGGTAAAAGTACTCGATACTCGATAAATTTAGAGTCTTAAAAAAATATCAAGCTTTAAGCAATAGTCAAAGAATTTCAGATAAAGATTAAAGTTATATATTTTGTTAGTTGTGGCAAGTAAAAGTATGGGTTAATGTGAAGGGAGATGTATACTTGAGTTGTATGAAAGATTTGTTTTCATGTCTTATTATTTAATATTTTAATTAGTTAAATTTAAATATAGATATAGAAATTTAATTATTTTACTACCGTTCATACCTTCAATCACTAGTTATGCACAAAGTATTCTCCAACTGAAAATCAATGGAAAGAAAGAAAGGGAAAAAAAGGTCAGGGAAACGAACAACAATGAAAGAGGAATAATGGAAAGAGGCCCACGATTCTAAAGTCATCCTCTTGTTATATTCAATATGAGCTTGTACTCTCAAGTAGGGTCAAAAGTGATGGCCACTTTGATACCTTCAAGATTAATTCTTCCTCATCCCCAATCACATCAACATAAACTAGCTTTCCCTTATGGGTAAATTAGCAATTAAGCACATGTGATCTACTACATGTACAAAGAGGGAAATGTGAGGAGAACAACCACGAGACAACAACATTGTAAAGTCTCCAAGGTGAAAAAATATCACAGTCAAAAAGGACATGCATGACCCTGGTGTTTTTTGGATTGATAGAGACACCAACAATTGAGAAAACAACCCCTAGTTGAGAATCAGAGTTTGATCTACAGTAAATAGAAATGAATTATGAATAGATTCTTGTTTCAAACTTTCATTGTATTGTCTTATATAGAACCTTTTTCAAATAAAGATATCTACTATGAAGGACATGGCTATTAGAGTATATGTGACTAGAATTTTACTTGAATTTTATTTCCATTGTCAATGAAATAGATATGATCTCTTTAGAATTTCCAATTCCTTTGATGCATCTTCTAAGTCTCTTTCTATTTGCTTGTCACTATAATAAAATAAAGTCAAGGAAGACATATCCACCATATCGTGTATTATTGCACAATGACAATTATAATAAATGGGAGTATGATGTGCAAGTTTTGATGGAGGTTATTCTAGGAAATATCCTTGATATTGTTGTTAATATCCTACAAAAAGCCCACTAAAATGATCTTGCATTCATAATTATTTGTGATTAGGTTGATGCTAAAGAACACTTCACACAAGGAAAATTTTAAGGGTGGAAAATTATCTTGAAGTTTAAAAACATTGCCGAATCTCACTGGTCCCTTATATGCAAAGTATAAAATGTTTATTGATGTATTTGTAAAATTATTCAAATTATAATGATTTTATATATATTATCTAAATAATGTTGGTGATTTGTAAGGTAAAATAATTTTATATTGTAAAATTTGGGTGAATCATTTAAAATAAAATGGAAATTGGTGAATCTTCTTTTTGGAAAAATCATGGAAAGTTGGCCAAATTGTGAATATTAGCCCCTAAAATTTTCCATGACTGCACACAGATTCAAGGAAATAGCTTCATTGCATTGAGCCTACGAATTATGGTTGTAGAATATTTCAGCCATATTGACTTGTCAGGAGCACTGCATACTATGATTAGGGTAGAGTTGTAGGTATGCACATCAATGTTAGTCATATAAGTCCAATATGTAAAATTAACTATAGGAATTTTAGAATACAGTCCCTTGAAAATGGAATGCTAACACCTCTATAATTTTGAATGCACATTTGTAGCTCTCTGTAAATGAAATGAACCAAAGCAAAGAGATCATGCTACCTGTGGTAGTTCAGGAACATGTATTATGAAGGAAATGGTAGAGAGTATTTTCTATCTCCTTTCAGTTTAAATGGCTAAATTTCTTGTAGTGCATATCGTGTCTGCAATTCATGGAAACTTGTCTTTATTTGTATTTTCTAAATTGAAAAGATAATTCTATTCCCTTGCAGATCGTTTTGGTGACTTTGTCAAGTGTCCTTGAAGAAAGCTTGCTTCTATGATTCTATCTAGTCAATCGATCCACATTTTTATGTTGCTTTGCACCTTTGACGAGGTTGAAGGGGAAAACATAATCTGAAAATCTTTGCAGGTAATAGAGACATATATATTTTGTATGTATTTTTCTTGTTTTGATGATTTCATATGCTGGTTGTTTTTTTGATAGATTTTGTTATCTGTAGCCTAAAGAGTACTTAGGTTAACAGAGAGGTAGCATCACGTGATTTAGAGGGGTTAAATGTCTTAACACATTTCACAGATTTGTCAAAGTGGACATGCCATTGTGGTAATAGTTGTAATTATCCTGGACATCTCAAAGATGACAGTTGTGAACCAAAGAGGGCCACAAGGCACAACACAAGTTATGGCACTGACGCTGCTAAGGATGTTAATTCCAGACAGAGGAAACATACGATCACATCCACCTAGGGTTATGCAACCTAAATCCAACTTCTAAATTGGCAAGGCTCTAGCAAAACACATTCATTTCTAGTTGTAATACCACCTAACTAATATCTAAGTATCTCAAAACCTATTGCTTGTAATGGTAAAAAAATAAAACATGCAAAATATTCACGAGTACCGTGTGAGTTAGACAATGAGGATAACTGAATGGATTTTACAATCATTTAAGAAATATGTCATAAAATATTTCTAATAAGCAATTGTTGATAAGAGTCTATAACCCTACATCTCAACTAAGTTTTTTCTCAAAACTAGTATAATTGCATAAAAGCCTCACCCATCTATAAATTTCCAATCAAAAAGTAATAATATATTTTATGCCAACTAATCCCAATAATGACTTGCATGCCATAGTATTCAACCCGGGTGGGATAATTCAGTTTGGACCAGTTGGTTAAAATAATTAATTCACACAAATTTGAGAATTCATTTTGGTAACAGTTCGAAAGTGAGTTTACCAGGAGTCAGTAGATTCTACAGCACCTTAAGCAATTTGTCGAGTTCTAGGTGAAATTGATCCAGAGTGAGTGGATGATCTAGCAGCTTAGTCAACAACAAAGGTAGGAAATCCAAATCGAATAATCCCTGGGCAATATATAAGTGAAGTGATTGAGTTTGGGATTTGTAGAGATCATATAGTCCCCTAGTCCCCTAGAAGTAGAGAACTCACCAACTATGACCGGGTTGTAATTCCATTTTGATAGCCATAGAAAGGAGTTTCAGTAGACCAAGTGAAAATAGGGGTACCACCACCCATACCACCCGATAGCATAGACTAACATTACAAGAACCCTCAATTTGAGTTTCCATTTAGCTAGTTATAGCCACCTACATGGTCCCATGCCCAAAAATATGAGCAAGGATATTTCCTGAAGATGTGAATGCTGAGAATTTTTTCTTCCTTCCTGAAAGCCAAACAGGAATTTCGGGTTTAAGAAGGTGTCAGACGTCAAGCTCATCGAAACATGCTTAACCATGGACGACATGCTCAACAAAATATGCTTAACCAGATAACACTGAAATGCAATAAAAAGATGGAGACCCCATAATTCAATGCAAAATAACAAACCACAAAAACAAAAAGATAGATTCTTTGGGAGTACTTTCCATCCAAGCCTCGTAATCATTTTTCCCACTTCACCATTGAGTCCAATGCTATCAAGTTCTGCATTTGTTTTTGCAAGATTTTCTTCAAGATTAAATGAGCATAACTTACAACTTCTAGTGGGAATCAGTTGGGAAACATTAGTAGCAGGACATTCTAGTTTTAAATCACTAGAAATGCTAAAATCTAAATCTATTAATATTTCTTTGTTGCTGGAGAAACTTAAAACTAATAAGACAAATAGATATGAATTTTATAATATTTCTAAATATGAGATGGTTTCCAGGGTTTAGGATAAGGCATTTATTGATAAGGATATACACTATGAATAGCTGGTTTCTCAGTTTGTGATTTTAGAGACAAATTTTGTCAATGAATATTATCCTACTTTGAAGTGGAAGTGCATAGTTTAACACTTGTATTGTACCTCTCCTACTTAAACAGGAGTTTCTATATAAGATGCCATGCAATTGTCTTCGTGAACCTTTGCTTTGGTATTTTATGTGAGTGCTTTTGCAAGGACTGGAGAATGGTGGAATTTATCTGTCACTAGCTGAAAGAGAAGTATGTATTGTCCTTCAGTTACAAGTCTTTGAGCCTATAAGATATGGTAGCTTGAATTCTTGCTAAGGAAAAAAGTTTCCCTAGAAGTATCAACATTTTTCAGTATTTTTCTAGCAAATGGGATTAGGTTGGATTCTTCCTTCTAGACCTGTGCCAATAAGTGGAATATCCATTTTAGTGTTGTTGATGCCTTTCAGATTTAGTTGGCCTCATGTTGGAATTATAAACCAAAGATGGACAGTATCAATTGAGATTTGAAAAGGAAGCAACTGATTAAACTAACTAAACCATCACTAGAATACAACTAGGATCTTTAGGGGGCCAGTAGACCACTCTTCTCTAGGGGTTATATGATATGTTGGGATACTTGGGTCCTATAGGGCATATTCGTAGTATTGTGTTTAGGATTTTTCATTTTGGAATATTGGGTATTTATGTCTTTTACATTGAGATTGAATAATGTTAAATATGTGATCAATACATTGAAATCACTTCATTAACCCACTCCTTGTTTCAGGGGAGTAGTTAGTAATTGTTGGTTGTTAGTTACGATTTTGTGTATAAACTTTTAAATGTGAACAATTCCTACCGAGAATGGAATAGAACTCTTCTGGTTCTAGCAACCTGGTGAATGTGTAACCGTTATATCTGCTTGATATAAATGATTCATATGGATAACAAAGGTTAAGGATATTTCCTCAATCTATGAACATTGATATGGTACCTTCAATCACTATCGTGGCTTGGTTTTCACTAGGTGAGTAAAGTTCCAACAAAATACCATCGTGTCAAAGAAATATTATAATAGGCATTCCCAAAATCCCAAAACCTCTCTCTATGCAAATTATATTGAAATGAATAGGGCCATCCATAGCAGGTGGTCCCATGTCCATTGCCCCTAAAAATATCCTTTGCAATCTCTTCATTGTTGCTTCTGCTTCTTCGTATGCTACTAAAATGAACTTCCTGCCAAAATCCCAAAACCACTCTTTGCGCAAATTGTGCGGAAATGAATAGGGCCATCCGTAGCAGGTGGTCCCATGCACCCTACCCCTAAAAATATCCTTTGCACTCTCTCCATTGCTGCTTCTGCTTCTTTTTATGCTACTGAAATGAACCTGCTTGCAAAATCCCAAAACCTCTCTCTGCCCAAGTGAAAATTATAGGGAAATGAAAGAAGGGACCACATGTGACCGTGGAGAATGCTAAGGGTAATTAAATTTCATTAAATAAAACGTTGAGTCTTTTCTTTTGTTTAATAGGAGGTATTTCTGATTATAAATAAGTGTTAATGGTATGAAAATTAATAGGTATTTGTGTCACCAAATATTATTTGAGGGAATTTTGGTGGATTTATCCAAAGTGAATTAGGGTTATATCAAACCAAGTTTTGTGTGGTTAAAAAGTGTAGAAAAATAGTAATGTTATGGTAATGATAAATCATTATTTTTAATTAATTGTTTGGTATAGTAAGGATGATTAATTTATGGAGATTTTTTTTATGGTGTTTAATAGAGGGAGTCAAGTGGGAAAGGTAGTATTTTGGCTCTGAAATGTTTTAGAAAATTGATAAAAATTTTTCCATAAATATTAGGGGTGGAATAATAACATAGGTTCTAGAGCTAAGTTTGTTCCAACTTCGTTATACCTTGAACCACAAATTGTGTTCACCTCATGGATATGATAGAAATTTGGTGGCTTGTAGGGTAGTCTTGTGATGAAAGAAGAAGGGTAGACATGAAAATAAGCTTTGTGGTCAAAAAGTATAATGAAGTAGTAATGTCATAGGATTAATGATCATTTCCAGTTAAACGTTTGTTTTAGTAAGGATAACTAATCTATGGAGATTTTCCATGATGTTCAATAGAGGGAGTCAACATGGGAAAGGTGATAGTTTGGCTCCCACATTCTTTAGAAATTGATCTCTTTGTCCATAGACATTAGAGGTGGAAAAAAATCCTGGGCTCTAGAGCTAAGTTTGCTCCATATTAGCTATATCTTGAACCACAAATTGTTGTTGACCTCATGGATATGATAGAAATTTGGTGGCTTGTAGGGTAGTCTTGTCATGAAATAATATTGTCAGTTATTATGTACTCATATTTTTTAATCCTAGACTAAATTAGTCATTTAAGTTAGTCACTTTTGGCTTAGTCACTTGTTATCTAGTTATATATTTTATTCATATACTAAATTAGTCATTGTAGTTAGTCTTTTTTAGTTCGGTCAGTTAAAATTGCTCAAATTTAGTAGTAATTCACTTGAAATAATTGTAGTGACTAACTTTTTTAGTCACCTAATCATTGATTTCATCATTTTCTAATAGTGGATCAATGAAGATGCTACTTCTTGGGATGGGTATATTGCTTCATTAAGATCCAACCATGTTTGTGTAAAGGGCCTTAAGGAAAAATTTAATGAAGGATATATCTAGTGGTCTTAATACCCCTAATATGGGTTATATGGAAAGAAGAACAAATAGATTTCTAGTGGAGTTAATGCTCATGCTTGCAGCTGAAAAAAAGTGTACAAAAAAACCAAATTTTATGTCTCTCTTGTTGTAATAACTACATGAGGGGACTAGACACTTTAGAAAGTTTTTAATTAAGGCGTCTCTTTGAGGAGATACAAATATTTTATTCATATTTTAAGCATATCTCTTTTTATCATGTTTGCAAGAAAAGGAATGAACAGGTGTATGGATTGTCAAATAATAGAATATTTTGGATGTTGGTCAATGCAACATTCGGGGAGCTATGGATGAGTGGGCCTTTGAAGCTGAACATCATACTTTTTTTTATGACAGTTGTACCATGAAATATTTTTATGTTTATTTTTGGTGGTATCTTGGTATTGTAGCGACTACAACCATCCTCCAAAATTTTGCCTTAACTTCATTTTAGAGCCTCCCTACCAACCATCCTCAGCACCATGTCTTGCATTGTCCAGGTACATATGCTTCAGTTGAGTTTAAGTGGCATACTAGCTTGTGTTTCCTAGCTTGTTTTCCTTCCACCTATAAGCTAACATCTTGGAACTTGATCATTTTCTAGCTGATGTGCTCACTTGGAAAATTTAGTAGAACTGGAGGGGAACCAACCTTCCTTCTATTTTAGTAGCTACAACAACCCTCCAAAATTGTGCCCTAGCTTCGTTTTGGATCCTCCCTACCAACCTTTCACATCAGCATGTCTTACTTCATCAAGTGCACAAGCTTCAGTGGTTTCCTTGCACAATGACAACTTGTCCCTGAGAGCTTGTTGCATTCCCCTCATAGAACATTTCACCAGACTTGGTGCACCTGCAGGCTGAGCAACTTTCTCAAGAAATTTCACAATTCTATATGGAAACCAACCTTCCCTCCAAAAATTGCGCAATTCTGTCTAGCAACCTGCTGCACTCCAAAATTGCACAAATCTTCCTGTCACTGTTCACTGGAAAAATTGTGCATTTCCTCTTAGCAGGACTTCTCAACCTATAAATTGAGAAATCTTAGGTAGTAGTCAGCTGCTCTACCCAAGAATTGCGCAATCCCGCTGGGAAGCTAGCCGAACTCCCTCCCAAAAATGCACATTTTCTCCAACCAATTGAGAAGATTGTTGCATGTGCAGTTGAGTTGATCGGTTCCCTCTGGGATTAGGCAAAACTGTTTTTCATGCATGGGTAGATCCTCCCAAGGAAGCATGCAAATGCTTCCCTTTCTTCAGGGATCTATTTTAGCAGCTGGAGGTTACATGCAAAGATCATTTCAGAAACCTCCCACCAAGTGTCACTTTCCCTAGATTTGTGACATGCACATTGCAACCTCGATTTTATCAAAACTCATCAACCAGATGTTGTAGAGCTCATTTCTCACATAAAATTTTCAACTTTGAAATCCCACATTGCATCCAGGATTTGCCAACACATTTAGCTAAGCTATTTTTGTGTAAGCCTGCTTTTCATGTCTAGCATTGCATTTCTAGTGCTTTTTGTGTTTTTCTTAATATGAATGATATATGATTGATTTCAGTGAGTGCTTACTGTCATTTTGATACATACTATCTTGTATTAACACCTTTTCAATTTTTGTTAACATCTCACTGTTGTCGCTTGCATGAAATTGCTTTTTCACAAATAGTCGTCTTTGCGGTGACTCACTTCACACACATGCATGCCTTCTTGTTTCCTGAATCTTGCAATAGTTGTTTGCATGAATGATCATTCACTCTTGTTTTAACTCATTTCATCATGCATTCACACTCTCTATGTTTTTAGTTACCCATCAATCGGACTAGGTTGCCGTGGCCCGGACTGTGCCTTGCTTGACTACCACTATGCATTTCCAAAAGCGAAGACTCCACTTTCCCTCTATAAATTACACAAGTATAGCTAGGCATTAACGTCTAGGATTGCATTGCACAATTCTTGCAGGAAGTTTCCTATTGGCCCCAGAAACTACACAATGTAGTTTGTTGGTTGCATGTCACTGCTGAATGAAATTGCACATTGCACAGTTTTAGTCCTGAGCGGGCCAGTCTAGACTATGCATTGCACAGTTCCAGTAGTTAGTCAGCCTCTTGATAGCCTGAAATATGCCTTGCACAATTTTGGTAGTTAGTCTCCTGATCTGTCAACGGAAATTAAGCAACCTTCATGATCAGTCACATAGGTATGTTGCAAGTCAGTTCTCAAGCTCATTTTGGTTTTCCACTGATGCACTTGCCATGAGTGTTTCCATGTATCTAGGTATTGCATATGTTCATCTACCTCTCAGTAGCACATGTACAACGGTATCCATGAGACCAGAGTTGAAGTCTCCATTTAGAGCACACTTTGGGATGCAGTCGATATAGTGTATATGAACTTGCCTACCCACAAATACATCAGATTGTGCTTAGACAAGGACATCAATATATGAAGGTAGCAACACCATGAACAATAGCTGAAGGCATCATACTGGATGCAAAAAACATAAGAGGAAGGTTGTTTAAAACACAAAGGTTGAACAAAGTTACAAGCTCAAGCAGATCCACTTGTGATGAAAGAAACTTTGGAGACTCAGGCTATGCAGTGATGGCGCGACATGAAGATCGTGTGAAGACAGAGTAAAAATAAAGAGAAGGAGTTGCATGTGCTTAAGAAGCAAATAAAGGAAGAAAAAGAGCTACATAGATGAGAGAAATAATTGCAGCAGGAATGGGTACAGCAGGAGGTGCAACATACGCTGACGGATGAAACTACACCAGTATAAGTTATAGATCCATCCTAGCAGCTGGCATGGAGAAGATATGGTGAGTAGTTTTCTTGATCACATGCAAGGGAATTAAAAAACATGCATGTCATTGTGTGCACACATGTGATCTAACCCATTTGGCACACTCACCGAGGAAATGACAAGAAGTAAGTTTGACCGAAGTTGAACATGCAATTGATTGTTGATACGCATGACCACAAGCAGACACTGGAAGATCAGCATGGACATTATGCATTAGTGTGTTGCCTGATCAGCCGCACCCAAGAAGACCGTGTTCATGTTTGCAGACGAGTTGGATGGAGGGGCCACACTAATGCATTGGGATGCAATGAAGGAAAGAGTTCACTTTGCAAGATGTCACCATGGAGTGCACGCACACCATCACGGACGACCAAACTTGGCATTAGCTCACCATCTTGACCCTCACAAGCATGTCAAAGAGTTTGTCTCATCACAACAGACGGAGTGTTAGTAATGTATTCCATGGCTTGCTGAAGCCATTTTGTCTCACATGGGCACATGTGCATTGTAATGTAATGTCTTGTCAAGTGAAAGTTTAAGTTTCTACAGTTGGATGTAATAGTCGTATAGTAGATGAAGCGTCATGAGGATATATGAACTATCACAAAGGGGAATGTCAAAGGTCACCCCACCCTTTGCTATAAATAGAACCTCATAACTCATTGTAAGGGCTTTTGGTTAGCCAAACTGCTGATAAGACTATCTTGGAGAGAGCTTGGACACTATTGTAATGAGCCTTGGCTTCTCCACTATGCAGAGCTAGTATATCTCTTTGGAGGAGCAGGCAGTTGTTGTTGTAATGTTCCGTTGTCAGAACTAGTGGTTAGACATTGATGTATTGTATGATTGGAACTTACAATAGTTAATATAACAGAGCCAATACGTTTCATGCATATGTTGTGTTGTATTCTATGCTATATGGTTTACTCCAAATGATATATGTATTTGTCTTCTCGTACATGCATGTATGGAATATTATGTATAAGTATGTATGACTCTTTCTTAAATGTGTTTTTGGTTTAACCATCACTTTGGATTGTTCACTAACTTGCTTTCCAGCTTGTGATGCATCTTCGCTTGTGTGTTCCCTTCCAAGCTGCGTACTATTATAGGTTTACAAGGGGTGCACTCACCTCAAACTCAATGGGTTAGAAACTCTCATGCACCTTCCTTGACATACTATAGTTATCACACCCTTGCTATCAATAGGGACATCTTACTTGCCTCTGTGCGAAATCGATATCAAGGCATTATGGTATGATCCACTACTAGGAATCCTACACCAAACAGTCTCATGTCTAATTGGAACTTCTTACCTAGGAGATCTCCTTACATGTTGGCAGGTCCAACACCATCAAAACTCTCTAGAATTGCATAGACCATCAAGGCAGCCTATTTCTCTCCAAAAATGCGCAAAGCAAGCAAGAAACATTCTCTTTAGAAATTGTGAAGAGAAGCCCATCACTGGGCTTGCTCTCAAAATTTATGTTGATCTGGTTGACATCCTAAGCTTCAGTCTAGAAATTGTGCAGAGCCTAAGGGGAAGCGAGACCCACACAACCCAGAAACTGTGCAAAAGTCACTCCAGGGCTTGCAGTCCATTGCATGTGCTCCCAAGTTGATTAGCTCGCTCTAGGACTGAGAAATATTGCTTTTCATGCATGGGTTGCCTTTCTCGAAAAAAAAAGAAGCAAAAAGCATCGCTATATTTAGGGATCCATATTTAGCAACTGGGGGTTACATGCAAAAGTCGTTTTAGAAACATCCTACCAAATGTCTCTTTTTCCTAGATTTGTGGCATGCGTGTCATAAGCCTTGATCTTATAAAAACTATTTATTCGACACTTTAGAGCTCATTCCTCACTTCGATCTTGGAGATCTGGCATCCCACATCACATCTAGGAGTATTCGACAAACTCAACTCAGCTTTTTCCAGGTAAGTCCACTTTTCATGTCTTTTGTTACTTTTCTGTCATTTTTTGTATTTCGACTTGTGTGAGTGTTGTTTTCTTGGTTTTGTTGAACGATTGTTGTTGTTTTAATACATGTTATCTTCTAGAATCGTTGTTTCAATTTTTCATTGCATCTCACTGTTGTCGCATGCATGCCACTATTTTTGCACGGACGATCATCGTTGCGGCGACCCGCTTCACACACTTAATCATTTTACCATTTACTGAATCTTGCACTCACTGTTCGAATGCATGATCATTCACTCTTTTCTACACCTAGCTTCGCATATACATTCATCCTTTACATATTTTCAATCCCCCGTTGGTGGGTCTGGGCTACCTTGGCCTCAACCTTGCCTTGCCTGATTTGCACTACATATTTATGAGAGTTAAGGCTCTTCCTTCCTCTCAAGAATTGCATAGATATTTCCCAAGATTGGCCTCCTAGGCTTTCACTATGCGATTCTGAAAGGCAGTGCCCATGTCCCCCAGAATTATGTATATGCAATTGACTGGATTGTAGTTATTACTGACTGAAACAATGATTTGTGCAGTTTCTGTCCTTAGCAGGCAAAGTTGGACTATGCTTTGCACAATTTCAGTAGTTAGTCAGGCCACTAACAGTCTAGACTATGTTCTGTGCAGTTCTAGCAGTCAGTCTCCTAGCCTCCCGGTGAAAATTGTGTAAATCTTTTAGTCAACCACCTAGGTGTGTTGCATGTCAGTCCTCAAGTTTCTTTTGGTTATCAATTGAGAGATTGATTACCATGAGTGTTTACCTGTCTCCATGTATCACATGCATTCATTCGTGTCTCAGAAACATAGGTATAATGGCTTCCAAGAGAGCACGGTCAAAGGAAATCGTTGAGAGTGCAACTAGAGATGCGGTTGAGCAAGTTTCTATGAGCTTGCCCATATATGAAGACACTAAGTTGTTCATAGACAAGGAGATCAAGATGAAATGCTAGGAAATAAATGACATATTTTCAGGAACATTTGTGTAGAATCTAGAAGACCGCAGGGTCTATCTCAACATACACAAGTCCGGCTTGTATCGAATTGCTCGCAGGTATTCTGCATTTCTATGCGTGAACATGATCCACTGGATTGTCTTGCATACTGATCCAAAGACAATGGTGTTGAGAAGTGTCCATAGGATAGAAATTGGTATCTTCATGGAAAAGGCATTTTAGGAGATGAATCACTTGACGCACTCGGTGATCATGATGGATACAACCTTCATAAGACTCGGGAGCGAGGCAAACTGAAGAGACATATTGAAGAGTTGGGTAAGGGAGTCTTCCAAGTTCATGATGACACCCAACCAAGTGTACAAGACAAGGATACTACAGAAGGCATATCAGCTTTGGTCATCTATGCATGTTGCTTATACAACAAAGACATCACATAAACCTTCCCATAAAGTTGGTTGATTGTGTTGGATCAACTATTGAATGAAGGGAGACATTTCAACTAGTTTGACTTGTTGGCTCGCTGGTTGAAGGAACAAGTAACAAAATCTCTGCATATGCCAAGGGTCAGCAAGCAAATATTTTCATGTCCACTTACATACTTGATGCAATTTGTGCTTGTCAACAGTTCCTAGGATTAGGTTGGGCATGGACACCTTGATAAACCTCTATGCACACCTATTGTAGGTTGTTCTCTGAATGTAGCTTCTGTGGATTTATCATACAACTACAGAACACTTTGTCACCCTAGTATACAGGTTGATATTTGAACAAGATCCACCTTGCATGTCGCAGGCAGTGATGGAGGCATTGGTTGACGTAGCAGATTGGTATGCCTCGCCCCTTGGCACCTTCATCCAGATGTACAATGCAGAGAAGGCTCACCATGTTTTACCAATGTTTTCCATGCATAAGTTGGTCATGAAAGAAGTTGTGTATCACATCTCAACAAGGTTGTCAACAAGACTTCATAGGAAGAAGAAGGCACCCTGGCCTGCTCTTCCTTTGTGGATCAAGTTGTATGAGGTATAGAATCTTAAGCATGCCAAGGTTGAGACAAAGGAATTCAAGAGTTTCACCTTCAACACCATAAGTTTCAATATGTATGACCCACATTTCTTAGTGAACGAACATTGTGCAAGAGTGTATCATCCTTGGATCCACGGGGCATCTCATTGGCTAGAGGAATACCCATGGAGATATTCCTATCACTTCTCAAGGCTCAATGAACCGGTCAAAATGGTTATAGAATGGTTAGTGGTGTAGAAGGTAGCAATATCTCAGAGGGAAACATCAACAACAACAGTAGAGTCCAGCAGACCAACACTTGAAAAAGGAAAGAGGAAGCTTTCAGATAGTGCAGAGGTAGAGAAAAGTTGCAAGTTCAAAGAAGATCCACTTGTGTTGAAATAATCTTTGGAGATTGAGGCAAAGAGGCAACACTGCGATAGAAGGATTGTGCAAAGCAAAGGAGAGAATCAAAAGCTGGAGGAAGTAGAAAATTAGTTGCAAGAGTTGAAGCGAAAACTCAAGGAAGAACATGAGCTACGCAAAAGAGAAAGGGAAGCACAGTAGGAAAAATAACAATAGGAGGCACATCATGCACATATTGATGAAATTACGGCCATACGAATAGCTATCACATAGTAGACAAGGTGAGCAGTCACAGGAGAAGGACTTTTCTTAGGACATTGAACAAATTCTAGAGTACATGGGCATGGATATGGTTCAATCCGATTTAGATTAAGACATTGACCTCGTGCCTCTAAACAAGAGATCACCCCACTAGCTTCATCAGATCCAAAGGAAGAGAAAGTTCTAAGCGATCAAGGAGACACTGAAATCCTTGAGGACACCCCAGAAGCAGATGTGCACAACATATATTCTGATGAGTCACAACACAGAGTTGTGTAGTCACGTAGAGTGCCCACCCCAGATGTCCATGTATCCCCTTTACATTTTGAAGAGCAAGTGATCATGTCTGATGTGGGAAAACATCCAGATAGATTGGCCGATGCCACAAGAGCATATTTCGAAGCCACCAACTTGAGTGCTAGATTTTTGATAGTTGAAAATGAGCACATGGCTAAGGAGTTGCAAGTGACCAAGCAGGGAGAAGAGTAAGTTACAACATTCACCAGAGAAGAGTTGAGGACATCAATACTAGATGAAGTATCATCTCTCGAGACAATCACGTAGAATTTGAACTTCAGATTCGTCGCCATGCATAAGTTAGTTGTCCATCTCAACGGTTAGGAACAACATTGTGCTAGGAGAGCATGCATCTTGTCAGACTTAAACACTATTTTTGATCAAATGCTAGTATGTGAAATGAGGTACAAGGGAGACCCATTTCACTTTCCAAAGATGACGAAGCCAAACGCAGTGAAGTTGAAAGCATGCATCCAGAGTTAGATTAGGAGCTATGAGGACAAGTGTTCAAGAGAATGGATGTCATTATGCGCATGCATGTGATCCCATCCATTGACAAACTCACTAAGGGAACCAATTCTGACTAGAGCAAGAGATGTAGTTCGATCAATTGATGCGCATAGCCACCAACACAGACTTTTAGATGAATGTAGACACTATGTGCCAGTATGTTGTTGGTCCGATTGCACTCAAGACCATGATGGGAATGCTATCAGATGAGTTGGAAAAAGGTGCCAAATCACTGTACCTAGATGCAATGGAGGCAAGAGTTGACTTTTAGAAAGGTGTCACCACAGAGCACGTTGACAGCATTACAGAATACCAAGCTTTGCATCAATTTTCCATTGTTGATCATCGAGAGGATGTCAAAGAGTTACACTTACCATAGTTTTTCGAGTCTTAATGATGTCTTGCATGGATTACTCAAGCCTATTTTTGTCTCACATGGGTCCATGTACAGATTGTAATGTAAACATGTTGTAAAATTGAAAGAGCAAGTGTCAATAATGAAATGTTACAGTCATGTGTAAGTTGAAGAGTCATGAGGGTAGGTGAAGAGTCAAAAATGGGAATTTCAAGGGTCACCCCACCCTTTTCTATTTATAGAACCTCATAGCTCATTGTACAAGATTTTGGGAGCCAAGCTTCCTATAGGTATAACTTAGAGAAATCTTGGAGTGTATTGTAATGAGCCTTACCTTCTCCACAGTGCAGAGCTAGTACATTTCTTTGGAGGAGCAGGTGACAGTGACTGTAATGTTCTGCTATCAGGGCTAGTGGTTATCATGGTTGTATGTATGATTGGATATTTCACTCTTTTAATATAACAGAGACAACACGTTTCATGCGTATGTTTTTATTGTAGTTCAACTATCTTGGTTACTCTAATGATGTACGTAGTTGTTATTTTTACATGTATGTATGGATTATTCCGTATGTGTTTGTATGAATCTTATCAAAGTTTGTTGTTGATATAATCAATCACTTTGGATCATTGGCTATCCTTCTTTCCATCTTTTGATGTTGTTCTGATCGTGTGTTCCCTTTCAAGTTGTGTGCTATCACAAGTTTCTAAGGGGCACACTCTCTCACCTTTCCATGTGTTAGAGCCTTTCATGCACCTTTGTTGACTTGCTGTAAGGTCACACCCTTGCTACCAACAAGGAAATCTTACTTGCCTCTATGTGCAACTGCAATAAAGACGATACTGTGCTATCCACTGTTGAGACTGCTACTCCAAATGGTCTGAGGTCTAGTTGGGACTTATTACCGGGGAGATCCCCTAACATGTTCGCGGGTCTAGCACCGTCAACAATTTTGGTGCTAGAAGGAGGGCTAGATGACAAGCTGAGTCCTCACATAATAATTTGAATCTTCGCACATCTATCATGAATATTGTTGTAGTGAACCCTCTGCGATGTTTTTCCAATGCACTTTCCTTCGAAGTCATGATGGAGTTCTTTGATCACTTGTCGGAACTCATGTATGATGGTGAAGGCGAAGTGCCATGTTCTCATCACTTAGATGACTTCCTTGCATTCTTTGGCAATGAGGAAGACTTTGATGAAGTAGAAGTCAGTATGTTGCTTGCATACACACTTTGTGAATCCCGAGAACAATTGTGGGACAACCTTCTTACTAATTGCATGAACTCATTTAAGAAGTTCAGTGATCTAATCAAATATTTTTTCCATCGTTTTGATCCTGAAGGTCTTGACAAGAAGATTTTAAACTAATGGAAGGCCCCACATAAATCACCTATGGATTTTTGAAATCACTTCCATTTACTCATCTTTGAAGCTAAAAAAATCTAGATGAAGTTAAAATATCTCATGGATAGATTTGAATATTTCCTTACCAAATCACTCTGTCTCAAAATGAATATAAAGTTCAAACCCCCCCCCCAAGCATACTTCAGTGATGGATTTTCACAATCACATGCAAACACCATTGCTATCACAAGTGAATGTTTTCCTTCCTCTCATCAAGAAAATCCACCCCTACAGAGTGATGTGGTATAACATCCACACATGTTTGTTCAATTGTCATATCCTCCCACCCTCACTACTTTTAATTTCTATGCAGATTTGGTTAGGAAGCCCGTGGGTTGTTATATGCACTTGTTACCTCAACCTTTGTCTATGTGTTCTATTGATCCTCTAGATTTCACTATCTTGTGTTCTTTTGTTCCAAACTCTACATATGTCATGAATGAGGATCAAGCCATCGACGAAGTTGATGTTGCAAAACCAACCTACACTGTCATTTATGATGAGTATGACTGGGGATCTGAACAACAACCCACAACAAAGGATGACCTCCTTCTATCTATGCCTCCTCCTCTTTTTCCTGACATATTTGGCAATTCTATTATCTCTTATTTTCCTTTTGCATATCCATCCCTAGATGCATCTACTTTCTATCATTTTCATAACACACTTGATGTTAGTCCATCATTTGACAGTAGAGAGGAAAAATTCTTCACCAGAAATCCACTTGATTTTTCATCTACATTTTATGGAAATGAAGAGGGTGAACATTCTTGCTTCTCATCTACCCCTTTGTTTGATTTATCATATCATGAGGTTGTCGATGAACTCATTGATTTTTCTAATTATAGTTGTCGTGATCTATTTACTCATGTATTAGATCACAATGTTGATTCTACCATTGTTGATTTTTCGATGCCACCTATTTATGATTGTCTATTTGCCGATGAAGTCAAAACTCTGTGGGCTATCGAGGAACATCAGCCTGAGCTAATGGTTATGTTAGGCCCTCATTGTCCTGAGGTTGGTTTCATTCCCAATCAGGAAATCGTTGAAACACCCAAGACTCCTCATCACTGATCTATATGCATTGAATATCAATCTAACACACATATTATGCTTCCTCCACTCGAATCACATGATCCTATCGCACATGCATTGGAGGAATCATACACAACAAGCACTTGGGAGATGTAAGTTGTCTATGTTTCTCACATTTTCTTATCTGTCATAGTCAAGAGAGTGCATATTCTTAACATCTACACACAGTGTATCACAACACCACGGTAAGTCCACAGAGTGCTTTTCGTGTGCTTTCACTTTTTTCTTTTCTATGGACACATTTAAACTTGGAGTGTGTTTGTCTTAATTTTAAATCTTTCATGTTTGTTGGTTCTCCTAACTATTTTTTTGTGAACCATGCCTTCATCAATATGGTTCAACCAATGTGTTGGTGGCTGCATTGGAATTATCACTTCTCATGATTAGACCCATGCACCATTAGCTTAGGAGTAGGAGTAGTGGGTTCTTTATGTTTTGCTTGCTTGCATGCGTGTTTGCTTTCTTTGGTTTGTTTGTTTGTTTTCTTTCGTACCTACTTTGCTTACTTTATTTTCTTTCACATTTACTTTTTCTCTTTTCTCTTTTGTTTTGTTTCTTGTTTACATCCATAGGTTAGTTTCGCATGGAACCATGTACAATTGTTGAAATAAGCAAGGTAAAGTATAAGAGGACTTGTACAAATATCAATGCTTGGTTATGTTTTGTCTTCTCTCTTTATGTAGAACTTGTTGTCTTTAGTCAATGATACACCAATCGAAAATACGTTCTATTCAAAGTGAATCTTGGTGAAAACACAATGCTTGCACGCTAACTAGTACCACCTACTCTAGTCGGTTGTTTATTGGGTTAACCATTTTCAACTCATTCAAGTAGAGTAAGGTGAGGGGGGAAACCTTAAGAAGTATGTCGGAGGTATATATAAAATACTTCTCTGAAGGAACAACCTCTTCTCTTAATAAGTCAAGATCCCTCCTCCACCTCTGAAATAAATAAGTGCTTATGCACACCTCTTGAAAAATGAAAAATGAAAAAATGGAAATGTGAAAAATACTGAAAAAATAATAAGGCGAAAGAAGAGAAAGGCTTTATGCATAAAGAGGTGATGCAAGTACTCCATTGGGTTACTAACCAGGCTCGCTGGTAGTGGAGTGGTGCTTGTGTTCCTGTGTGACTCCACTAGGGTATTTTCCAAGCCTACAAGTAGCAGAGAAACGCTAGAGATGAAACTTAAACTTTGACAGTCATGTTACGTCTGAGCCAATATACCCCTCATCCCCAATCGAAACAACTAAGATGACTTGGATTGGAATGTGTGTTGACTAATAAAGAGCATGGAAGGTGCTACATCTTTCAATTAAGGTAGTGTGGAAACCATGATGATCTAAGAATCGAACAATACTTCCGGAGGAGTTAAACTTTCTTTTCATTAAACAAGGTGCATTCAAAGAGCTAGAGTTCTACAAGTGTGTCGCCAATTGTTGTAGAGGCTACAATAACCCTCCAAAATTTTTCCTTAGCTTCATTTTGGAGTGTCCCTACCAACCATCCTCAACAACATGTCTTGCATTGTCTAGGTATGTATGCTTCAATTGAGTTTCAGTGGCTTATCAAATTGTGTTTGCTAGCTTGTTTTCCTTCCACCGACAAGCTATCATCCCAGAATTTGATCATTTTCTGGTTGTTGTGCTAACTTGGAAAATTGCGGAGAACTAGAGGGGAACCAACCTTCCTCTCTATAATTGCACAGACAATCAGGGCAGCCTGTTGCTCTCCAGAAATGCGTAGAGCAAGTAGGCAACCTTCCCTCTAGAAATTGCATAGAGAAACCCATGACTAGGCTTTCTCTTGAAATTTATGTAGATATGCCTGACATCTTGGGATTTAGTATAGAAATTGTGTAGAGTTTGAGTGACAGCCAGAACCACTCAACCCAAAAAATGCACAGAAGCCACTTCAGAGCTTATAGTCCATTGCATGTGCTCCCAAGTTTACTGGTTCCTCCAAGACTGAGCAATCTTGCTTTACATGCATGGGTTGATTTTCCCAAAAAAGAAAAAAAGAAAAAATAATAAAGCATCCCTAGATTTTAGGGATCCATTTTTAGCAGCTAGGGGATACATACAGAAGCCATTTTTGAAACCTCCCACCAAGTGTCGCTTTTCCCTAGATTTGTGGTATGCACGTCATAAGCCTCGACCTTATCAAAACTATTTATTTGACATTTTATAGCGCATTCCTCACTTTGATATTGGAGCTCTAGCATCAGACATTGCATCTAGGAGAATTCAGCACACTCAGCTCAACGTTTTATGTGTAAGTCCACTTTTCATGTCTTTTGCTGCTTTTCTATCGCTTTTAGTATTTCGGTTTGTGTGAGTGTTTTTTTCTTGGTTTTGTTGAAATCTTGTTGTCTTTTCAATGCATGTTAGCTTGTAGCAGCATTGTTTCAATTTTTCATTGCATCACATTGTTGTCGAATGCATGACATTGTTTTTGCATGAGTGGTTGTTGTTGAGGCAACTCACTTCACAAACATATTTGTTTTCCCATTTACTAAATCATGCACTCATTGTTTGCATGCATGATCATTCCCTCTTGTCTGCACCCAGATTCACATATACATTTACCCTTTAAATATTTTCATTCACCCTTTACATTCATCCTCCCAAGAATTGTGCAAAGCTTTCCCAACACTAGCCTCCTAGGTTTTATTTCCGTACTTCTGAAAGGCAGTGTCCATTAGCCCCCAGAATTGAGCATATGCAGTTGACTAGGTTGTAGTCATTGCTAACTGAAACTGCACAATGCGTAGTTTCAATCCTTAGGAGGGCAAGCTGGATTGTGCTTTGTATAGTTTTAGTACTTAGTAATCCCACTCATAGTCCAGAATGTGTTCTATGCAATTCTCGCAGTCAGTCTCCCAGCCTCCCGATGAAAATTGTACAAATATTGCAATAAGTCACCCAAGTGTGTTACATGTCAGTCGTCAAGTTTCTTTTGGTCTTCAACTGACATATTTCTTTCCATCAGTGTTGCTTTGCCTTTAGGTATGACAGGCGTTTGTCCATCTCTCAGCAGTACAGGTACAATGGTTTCCAAGAGAGCAGGGTCAAAGAACACTGTTGAGAGCACAACTGGAGATGCAATTGAGAAACTATCTATGAGCTTGCCCATCTGTGAAGACACTATGATATTAATAGGAAAGGAGATCAATATGAAATGATAGGACATCAATGACATAGTGCCAGCCACACTTGAGAAGAATATGGAAGATCGCGAGGTCTATGTCAACATACACAAGTTTGGCTTGTACCAGATTACGTGCAAGTATCTCACATTTCCATGCACAGACATGATCCAATGTATTGTTTCGCATACTGATCTAAAGGCAATGGTGTTGAGAAGTGTCAGTGGAGCAAAAATTGCTACCTTCAGGGAAAGGACTTTAAGAAGATGTATCACTTGTTGCAGTCGGTGATCATGATGGATACACCCTTCACTAGACCCAACAACAATTAAAACTCAAGAGACATCTTAAAGAGTTGGGTAAGAGAGCCATCTAAGTTTAGGATGACACCCAACCACGTGTACAAGATAAGGATACTACAGAAGGCATATCAGCTCTTGGTCATCTTTTCATGCCGCTTATATGACCAAGAGAGAAAAAATACCTTCACATAGAGTTGGGTGATTTTATTGAATCAGCTAGCGAATGAAGGGAGACCTTTCAATTCATCTGACATGTTGGCTCTTCGGTTGAAGAAACAAGTAACAGTAGCCCAACAACCACCCAAGGGTCAGCAAGAAAATGATTTCATGTCCACTTACATATTTGATGCAATCTATTCCTGTCAAAAGTTCCCAGGATTAGGTTGAGCATGGACACCTTCAGAAACCTCTATGCACACCCATTGCAGGTTGTTCTCCAAATGACGTTGGAGTTATCATATAGCTATCAAACGACTTTGTTAACCTGATATACAGGATGATCTTTAAGCAAGATCCACCTTGCATGTCATAGGAAGCGATGGAGGCATTGGTTAACATAGAAAATCGGTATGCCTCACCCATTGGCACCTTCATATGGATGTACAATGCAGAGAAGGCTCCACTTGTTTTACCGAACTTTATCATGGATAAGGTGGTCATTGAAGAAGTTGTGTATCACATCTCAACATGGTTTTCATTAAGGAATCATAGGAAGAAGAGGGAACCTTGGCCCCATCTTCCTTTGTGGATCGGATTGTATGAGATCTAGAATCTCAAGCATGTTGAGGCCGAGATGGACGAATTCAAGAGGTTCACCTTTGGCAACATAAGTTTCAATACATATGACCCGCATTGCTTAGGGAAGGAACATTATGTGAGAGTGTAGCATCCTTGGATCCATGGGGCATGTCATTAGCCTGAGGAAGACCCATGGAGATATTGCTATCACTTCTCAAGGTTCATTGAACCAGTCAGAATGGTTGTAGAATGGTTAGCAGTGCAGAAGGCAACAACATATCAAATAACATCATTATAAGCACTAGTATTCTTCTTGACAAAGGCAAGAGGAAGGTTACAAACAACATAGAGGTAGAGAAAATATGCAAGCTCAAAGAATATCCACTTGTGTTGAAAGAAGCTTTGGAGATTGAGGAAAAGAGGTGAAAGTGCAATAGAAGGATCATGCAAAGGAAAAGAGAGAAGCAGAAGCTGGAGGAGGTAGAAAAGGAGTTGCAGGAGTTGAAGATACAACTAAGGAAAGAACAAGAGTTGTGTAGAAGAGAGAAGGAAGTGCAATAGGAATAGGAATAGTAGGAGGTGCAACATGCACATATTGATGAAAGTGCACCCATACAGGTTATTGATTCATACGAACATCTGGCACATAACAGATAGGGTGAGCAGTCGCAGGAGTAGGAATTCACTCAAGAGATTGAACAGATGCTAGAGCATATGGACATAGATATGGTTCAGCTTGAGTTAGATCAAGACATTGACCTCATGCCTTAGAACCAAGAGGTCGCCCTTTCGACTTCACCAAATATGGAAATAGAGCAAGTCCTAAGAAATAAAGGAGACATTGAAATACTTGAGGACAATCCGGTAGAACATGTGCACAACATACCTTTCAATGAGTCACAACATAGAGTTGGTGTAGTCACGTAAAGTGCCCACCTCGATGTCCATGTATCTCCTATGCAGTTTGAAAAGTGAGTGATCGTGTTTGATGTGCGCAAACATCCAGTTGCATTGGCCAATGCTACAAAGCATATGCCAAAGCCACCATCTCGAGTGTTAGATTCTTGATAGCTAAAAATGAGCGCATGGTTAAGGAGTTGCAAGTGACTAAGCAGGGAAAAGAGAAAGTTATAGCATCTACCCGAGCAGAGTTGAGGAGAGCGATACTAGATGAGGTACCGTCTCTCGAGATAGTCATGTAGAAGTTGTACTTCAGATTCATCACCGTGCATAAGTAAAGACCAAGAATCAATAGTATAATGTAACAATCATGTGTAAGTTGAAGAGTCATGAGGGTAGGTTAAGAGTCACAAAGGGGAATGTCAAGTGTCACCCCACCCTTCGCTATTTATAGAACCTCAAAACTCATTGTACAAGGTTTTTCAGAGCTAGTCTTCTTATAGGTATAACTCAAAGAAAGCTTGGAGTGTATTTTAGCGAGCCTTGGATTTTCGATAGTGAAGAGCTAGTACATCTCTTTGGAGGAGCACATGACAGTGACTATAATTTTTTGCTATTGGGGCTAGTGGTTTTCATGGTTTTATGTATGATTCGATCTCTCACTCTCTTAATATAATAGAGCCAACATATTTCATGAATCTATTGTTATTGTAGCTCGACTATCCTGGTTACTCTAATGATGTATGTAGTTGTTATTTATGCATGTATGTATGTGTTGTAGCATTTTTTTGGTTTTGATAAGATAGAATAAATTAATCAATATATTATATATATTATATATATATATATATTTATATATATATATATATATATATATTATATATATATTGAAAAATGTTTAAGTTAGGATATGGACATAACAATATTGAATAATAGTTTTTTTAAAATATCTTGATGATGATGTCCATATCAAAGAAAATGTTAGGTTAGAAAGAAAAGAAAACAAATAAACTCTGAAAGTGAGCAAGTCTAAATGCCACTACTATCTTTTCCGCAAAATAATGGTTGCGTGCAACTTGTCATAAATGCCACAACCCATGATAGTCAAATAGTTTAATCTTGACTACTTCATGCTTTAAATTTGATGTTATAATTAGAGAATAAATATCTGGCCAAACTATTTAATCTTGGCAAATCAATAGTTAGGTAGAGAATAATAAGGTGTTCATCAGTTTAATCTGAGCCCTTGGATGTTATAAAGTTAGAATTAGATAGTTTTCTTTTTTAAAAAATAAAAAGGAAAAGGGTTTGCTAGCTTAATTGCACCCTTTAAGTGAAGAAAAAATGATAGGATAAGGAAAGGGTAAGTAGAAGAAAGGTTGCAGAAGTATGATGATTGATTAGACAAAATGTACATTTATCATGTTTTACCATATGCTTCTATGTCCATGAGGCAATTACACAAAGAAAATGAAGGTCTGCAAGATCAATTAATTAACTTCGCTCATCCCCATTCATCCCTATATTTACTAAGTTCCCTTTCCCACCTTCATACACTTCATATTAATTCATTTTCCATAAAAAACCCCTTTTCCTAAGGTTAAAATCCTTTTTGCCTAGGAAAAGTGAAAACCCCATGTTAAATCCCCTTTTACCCAAAAACCAACAAAAAGATGTTTAGACTAAGTATTGATGTATATATGTGAAAATCAAATAACTCATGAAAATGAATTATACTTAGTGTATTTCACCTTTCTGCTCATGTTTCATATTAATGCTAACTTATAGTATTAAACCCCTAAAATTCCTCTTTCCCATATATTATTAACTCCCTTTACTAAATATCCCGAAACCATAAGTTTTATTATAAAACTATGTATTCCATAACACATCGCATATCGGCAGATCGCAAATTTTTCAACGTGCATGCAATCTCCTCTGCATTGTGATATGTGATGCACGATGGACCTGGACCTAATGCAAATATATTTCAATATTCATTGGCCATTTTGCATTTTCCCTTCATCGCAAATCGCAACTGAAACATATATCCTCCACCATTGCGATCTCCAATATGCGATGGGAACCCAGACCCAATCACAATATTATCCATGATTTATTTTCCACATCGCATCTAGACCCTACAACATTCCTTTGTGATGGGCCTTCCTTCGCTAAATTTTGATTGCGATATGCAATGAACCCGGACCCGATGTCATTTATGCACCCGATTCAAAATATTTCAAGTCTGCCATACCTTCTTTTGCAAAGGATTTCTTTGTTAAAATGTTTTTAGGATTTAATTGAAGAACCAACCTAAACCTCTATTTAGCTAAAAAAACCCACTAATCTCAGTTTTTAACCCATAATAAAGCCCATATCTCCATGATTAATCATTAGACCCCTCCATTGCTCTTTCCTCTTACCTCTGCAGTGCTCTTTCACTCCACCACCATCCGATCAAAAGCATTCAATTCCAACAACTCTTAGAGATTTCGGGTTGGCTCCCTGTCCAAGCATTACCTGCCCGAAAAAGAAGTATTTCACCAAAATCCCCTTGCAATGTGCCAGGGTCTAGATTATATCAGGTGACCCCTCCCAATAAACGCACGTGCCTCATAAGCGGTGCAATGAAAACCAAAACCACCTCCCGCATAACGGAAAAATGGTCATTGTTCACTTTGTACCATAATTCAAAAAGTAAATTGTTTTTCCGTTTAAACGTAAAAATCACCATTTTGCTTTGTTTCACTTGTTTTCATAGTGAAACCTCCATAAGGTCTGTGACCAATAAAACCATTGTATTACCTTCTGATACACTCTGGACTCCTTCCAATATCCTTTCGAGCTCTATAATGCCATTGAAGACCTTCTTTGTCACCTATGTTTTTCTTAACAATTTTTGTGTTCTGCAAGTAAAAACTCTCGTTCTAGGCTTACAAAGAAAAAATCTTGCATATAGTTAGAATAAAAATATGAAGATTATATCAAATCACTTACCCTATAACATAAAATCTAAAATGATTTACTGTCAAAAAACATAGTAAAAACCTAGAATGCATAATAAAGGGAAAAAAGGAACACAGTAGAGGCTACTCAATAGGGTTAAATGATATTCACAAAGTTTAAAGAGTATCAGATGAAAGATCTAGTGAAGGAATTAACCAGCGTAAAGGATACAAACAATCAAGAAGTTAAAGAGCAAAATATAAAACAACAAATCGAGCACAACCTGAATAAAAGGGACAACAAGAAATAGTTCAATAGCTTCCCCTATCTTCTTGCATGAAAATCTTTCCTTTCCTAGAATAAATCTTAATTAGTTCTAGGATATTTTCTTTACTTTCATTATTGTATAAATAACTCTTTTCTCAAGTTGTTAAGGGTTCAATTTTCATTTTCCATTGCTTGTTAAGTTGTGACTGTTCATTCTACTTTGAACCTAGTTGCACCTTTGAAGGAAGCTTTTCTAGACACTTGATGTACTCAACCTTTCTGGAACCTTAATACAAAGTAGAGGATTCTGAATTTAGTTTTACACAATTTGTGTTATCCTGTAAGTTCTTCCAGTTATCAATTAATATGTTTTTCCTCATATGCTTATGACTTATAGAGATATATAGGTAGGAATAATTGTGTCTCAATTTATTCCTGTAAACTCCTGAAGTGATCATCTATTAAGGGATTGGATTAATGAACTGTCTATTTAGCTAATCCCCTCTAACCAATAAATCATCAGTGCCTTTTGTAAGCTTAAGTATACTATCTTGAAGCTTTGCAACGTAGTTTAGAAGGTTTTCATACTTATTATTGTTCTATTTTACATTTTGGAAACTGTGATAATCATATTATTTTCTATCTTCTTCTCACCAGTGTTTGATCTATATCACCGTGTAAAGCTTTATAGCAACCCTTTGCTAAGATATTAATATTATCCAAAGGATTAATTATTTCAATTCTACATCTGTCTTTATCCATTGGTCTTCCAAAACTAAAATCAAGAACCCCAAAACAATTATTTTAGATGCTCTGGCATTGGTAGCTAACCTACTACTATCTCAGAGGTACAACATTAGACTGGTGCCATTGCTGGGGATTCGAATTTCTTTTAATTTTCCCTTGGGACAATGATATTAATTCATTCTTTTATTTTAAGGTGATTAAAGGGTTTAGAAAGGTTAAAATCATTCACCTAGGCGACTCCACACTCCCAAGTTGGTACCTTTTAAACATACCAAATCTCATTCAGAAGCTGACATAGTTAGTCCTCTGTTAGATCTAGAAAGGCTTCTGAGAAAAGCCAGTTCTAAAAGGGGACACCAACCATCTTCTTCTTCTTCTTCAGTCCTATAATCTGAAGAATTAGAATCATTCAACCCCTATAGTACTATCCCATATGATCCTGATTACTCCCATTTATCACCTAGGGTTGCTGAACTTCTAGATAAAGGAGTTGTTTTTAAGTTAGCCTACCTTATTCATTCATTAGAATCTCATGCAATACCCACACTACCACCAGGATCACCTAAACCTCAATCTGATTTGGGTGTTAATCTACCAGAATATAAACCCACGGATTTCATATCCCCTACCACCTATCCATTTCCTTCCATTTTTGACCAACTTGAAGGTTCTTCTTCTCAACAACATGATGAGACCTTCTCTATATATTCCAATCCTCTCTTTGAAAGAAAAGAAGGTATTCCTTTATAGGTCTCAAAGTTAGTTCTTAAGACTCCTTTAAAGTGTTTGAGGGGATCTCCTCCTCCTTCATCTCCAACTAGTTCCTAAACCCCTGAATCACCATCTTCTTCCTCTACTTCTTCTTCATCCTATACATCCACACAAACACCTCATACTCCACCTGGACTACCTCATACACCTCAAGCACCTCATACACCACCTGTTGTCATGGCTTTCTAACCTATTGTACAGGCTAGATATGCTGCCTTATTCTTACCTAATAACCTTGATGCATTCCCAGTTGGATACTTAAAATACATTTCCAAGTACAATGGGGAAACTGGTCCCTCACCCGAGGACCATCTTCAAGCTTTCCTAGAATTTGTAGACAACATGAATATTGGACAAGAAAACATTTATATGAGATTGTTTGTACAGTCAGTTGAAGGAAATGTGAGGATTGGTTTAGGCAGTTACCAGCAGCTTCCATTAGAAATTAGGAAGAGCTTACAACCATATTTAAAAATCAATGGGGTATGAAAAAGGATCCTCTTTAGTTTGGTGAACCAGTATCAGATTTTATAAAAATATGCAATAAACTCTATCAAAAAATGACGACTAATTGTAAGCCCCCTGTAGTAGCAGCTAAGTCTAGTTTTCTAAAGCTTTTGATGATGACTTTGTTGTAATGCTACAAGAGAGAACTTCAAGAACTCTTGAAGATATGCAAACAAACACTATAGAAGTAGAAGAAAATAGGGTAGACTCAACTTTTTTAAAGCTTAAGGAAGAAGAGGCCCAAAAAAAACTCAATTCTGTTCAAGAAGCCTCTAGTTCCTCTAAGACTAAATCAGAATACTCAAAAATAGATGAAATAACATCTCTTCTTAGAAACCTATCCAATAGGATTTGAAAGATTGAGACCCAACCTAGGACAACACAACAAATGGTTACTATACCCCAAAACCAAAATCAAGGTCAGTATAAAAGAAATCCACCACTACAAATTCTTCAGAGACCTAACAATGATCAAGAGGTTTGTACTCCTATATTGTAAATGACCAACAATGTGATGATAATACTATGACAATTGCTGAAGATATTAATAGTATGGATTCTTCTTCTTCTAATCAAACAACCATCATTCCTCTCTCACAACAAAATCAGGTTCAAGAAGATCAGGAAGCTTCACAGATCTCTAAATATCATGCTTTCTCTGAATTTTTAATTCCAAAGTTAAACAAGAGGTATGATCTTAGGCCTAGACCTGGTCCTGGGAGACGTCCAAAGGAAAATCCAATAATTGAACCATGTACCAAAGTTGTTGAAGCTCAAACAACTCTTATTTAGCCCTTAGATCAGTCAATTGATACTACCCAAGTTGGTAAAAACATTTTGACTACATTTAATGTTGAAAAAGAATTAGAGAGGGTTATGATCCCAATTCCACTATCAGAACTTTCTCAAAACCCTAGTTACTAAAGCCAAGTCACAAAATGGATACAAAATACCTCGGTTGATGCTGAAGGTGGTGTCATAAGTCTACAATATGAAAAGCCAGTAGTAGTTTTTGGCCCTATTTCAGACATGATAGATGAGATAATGCCTCCTTTCTATGTAACTCTTAAAACAAATGATTCCATGTTGTATAATTTTATGCTTGATTCAGGAGAATCACACAACCTTATGCCAAAATCTATCATGGACCATTTGAAACTTGACATAACTAGATCCTACCATGACCTGTCCACCTCTGATTCTAAAAGGGTGCCCTATTTTGGATTGATCAAGGATCTATTGGTTACCCTTGCCCAAATTCTAGTGAAAAGTGTAGTACTTGATATTGTTGTCACATATATCCCTCCCAAGTTTGGAATGCTCCTTTCTAGGTCTTGTTGTGCCAAATTAGGGGGAACTCTACAAATGGATATATCATATGCTATTATTCCTGTTTATGGAGGAGAGAAATTAAGATTATATAGAGAGGTAAGATTTGTACATATTGTTTGTAAGACTGACCAGCCAAGGAACCATCCAATTTATGCAATAGATCAAGACTTCTTTGATGCTTTTAATTTGACTCATATTCCCAGAGATCAGAATATTCATGCAGATGCCTTAGCTGTCTTTGCTAGCTCTTTTAAAATTCCTGATCATACTGATGTACTCTATCAGATACAAGTCAAATATAGGCCATCTATCCCAGATAATTTGAAACATTGGCAAATATTAGAAGATGATGAACATTTGAAATCATTTCTACAGGTAATAGATGTGTTTTCATTTCTACAAATTGATGAAGATAGAACTGAAATAAATGAAAATGCAGATGGAAGTGATACTTCAGATTTTAAAACCCAAATTTCCAATCATGACATTATTCAATTATCTAATAATTTTATTCCAAAGGGACTTATTCCTTTAGAAAAATTGTTTGATCAAAATGATTTCCTCTGAAACCCTTAGTTCATTTCTTTAGAAGATGACATAGAAGAGATCAACATTGGAACTGATGAAGATATCAAAAACATCAAAATATGTGCATCTCTAGACCTTGAGATCAAAGCTCAATATCTTAAGTTACTGCAAAATTATAACGATGTTTTTGCTTGGACTTATGCTGATCTAAAGACCTATGATACTTCATTAATATAGCATAAGATTCCTTTGAAGCCAAAAGCAGAACGTTATCAACAGAAAATTAGAAGGATAAATCCAGCCCTTCTACCAACTGTAGAAAGGGAGATTAAGAAAATGCTAGATGCTCAGATCATCCTCCCTCTTAGATATTCTAATTGGGTTGCGAATTTAGTTCTTGATAGAAAGAAAAATGGAGAAATAGACTTAGTGTGGATTTTAGAAATTTGAACAAGGCATCATTAAAAGATAATTATCCTTTGCCCAAAATGGATCAGTTACTTCAAATGGTTTCAGGAGCACAAAGACTTTCTATGCATGATGGTTTTTCAGGTTACAATCAGGTGAATGTTGATACAACAGACTGAGAGAACACAACCTTTACTATACCCTGGGGTACATTCATGTATGCTAGGATGCCATTTGGCTTAACCAATGTTGGAGCAACATTTCAGAGAGCTATGGAAATAGCTTTTATGGGTCAGGTAAATAAATTTGTGGTTATTTACCTTGATGACATAATTGTTTTTTCTAAATCTGATTAGAAACATCTAAAGCACTTGATGAAGGTTTCTGACAGGTGTAGAAAATTTGGAATATCATTGAACCCTAAGAAGTCCTTGTTTGTTGTCAAAGAAGGAAAACTGTTGGGTCATATAATTTCAAAGGAGGGAGTAGTCATTGACCCCAAATGACTATCCACCATTGAAACATTGACCTTACCTAGAAAAAATAAGGATATTCAAGCTTTTCTAGGCAAGATTAATTTTCTAAGGAGATTTATTCCAAATTAGGTAGAGATCGTAAAATATACAACTGACATGCTCCAAAAGGACCATGAACTCAAATGGACTGCCTCTTCTAGGCATGCATTTGAACAAATAGAAAAGGCTATCCCTAAAGCTCCCATCTTAGCCAGCACTAATTATATTAAGCCATTTAGTATTTTCTCTTTTGCCTCTGAAATAACCCTTTCTACCATTCCATTCCAGAAAAATGAAGATTTTGATGACCAACCCATAGCCTTTTTTAGCAAGGTTATGAGATATGCTGAACTTAAGTATGACATCATTGAGAAGCATGCCTATGCCCTCATTCAAGCCCTGAAATCATTCAGAATGTATGCCTTACATTCACCTATTACTGCTTATGTCTCTAATAGTGTTGTGAAAATTGTCCTAACCCAACCAGACACTGATGGGAAAAGAGGTAGATTGATCACTCAAATTTTGGAGTTTGATATAACTATCAAGACTACCAAGCTAGTAAAAGGTCAAGGATTAGCCAAGCTTCTAGTTGAATCCAACTGCAAAGTACTTGGAATCAATTTCGTTTTATAAATACAAGCGAAGAATACACAAGAACCTTATGTCCTTGCAGAAGGGAAGAATCCACAAGAACGTTCCCTTCATCCTAAAGAAAAGAACCCACATGAACCTTCCCTTCATCCTAAAGAAAATAACCCATAAGAACCTCTTCCTTGAGAGCAGATCAGTCCTATACACATTGATGAAAAATTCTTGTTGTCAAAATGGTATCAAGATATTGTAAATTTCTTGATCCATTTTGAGTGTCTAACATTGTTCTCAAAAACCTAGTGTAAAACCCTTTAGTTAAAATCAGTCAAGTACTGCATTATGAATGCAAATTTATACTGGAAATATCCACTGAATATTTTGTTATTATGTTTAACAGAATCAGAAGCTGAAGGAATCATTGATCAGTTTGATACAAAATTTTGTGGGGGACATTATGCTTGGAGAGCAACATCATACAAGATTCTGGGGGGGGGGGGGGGGAATTTATTGGCCTACATTTTTCTTACAAGTAGGGGCAAAGGTTAGAGGTTGTGTTCCTTGTCAAATGTTTGTTGGTAAGCAAAAATTAGTGGTTCTTCCTCTCATTCCATCAATAGTTTCAACACCTTTTTCTCAATGGGGATTAGATTTTGTTGGAGAGATTCACCCCACTTCAAGTAATCAACATAGATGGATCCTCATTGCAATAGACTACTTTACTAAATGGGTGGAAGAAATTCCAGTTAAAAATGCTATTGAGTCAGTAGTAATTAAGTTTATTAAGGAGAATATCTTATCTAGATTTGGTTGCCTAACTCAAATTGTCACTGATAATGCAGTAGCTTTTTCTAGTGTTAAAATGAATGACTTTTGCTAGAGATATCACATTTTGTTACATCATTCAACTCCATACTACCCTCAAGGTAAGGTCCTTGATGAGTCATCAAACAAAAGTCTGGTAAAGGTAATCAAATAGACTCTAGTTGATCATACAAAGAGTTGGGATTCACATTTTATTTATGCATTATGGGCAAACAGAATTACTCCAAAGAGATCAACTGGAAAATCTCCATTTCAATTAGTCTATTGGAAAGATGAAATCTTCCCTACCAATTTGGCCTTCCCTATTTTAAAATTCCTACAGGATTCAACAGATGAACCTGATGATTTTTTAGGAAGAATAGATTAGATTATTGAACTTAATGAAAACAAAGATGAAGTTCAACATAAATTGAAGAAATATCAGAACAAGATGAAGGCCCTGTTTGACAAAAGAACTAGGGAAAGGGACTTTAAGGAAGGTGATCTAGTTCTAGGATGGGATGCCAGGAGAGAAGAGAAAGGAAAACATAGAAAATTTGACAATATATGGTTTGGACCTTTAGCAATTGTTGAAGTGAATGGTAACAACACTTTTGTGCTAGAGAATCTTGAGGGACTATATTCCGCTTATCCTGAAAATGGAAGGTTTCTCAAACATTACATTTAGTACTAAGAAAATGAAATAGTTTTCATTGTGAATACTCTGGTTTTCTTTTACTTTTCAAGACGTCAGTGTGGTATTTTTTATAGCAAGGACTCCATAGCCCAACGAGAAGGCACATGGATTTGCAGGTTCTTTGCATTCTACAGGAGAAAGCAGTCCCCATATGGAGCCATTGTTGTAGCATTTTTTGGTTTTGATAAGATAGAATAAATTAATAAACAAAAAATATTTTGAAAAATGTTAAATTAGGATATGGACATAACAATATTCAATAATTTTTTTTTGAAAATATCTTGATGATGATGTCCATATCAAAGAAATTGTTAGGTTAGATGTCCTAAAAAAATCAAGACAAAAAGAAAATGTTAGGTTAGAAAGAAAAGAAAACAAATAAACTCTGAAAGTGAGCAAGTCTAAGTGCCACTACTATTTTTTCCGTAGAATAATGGTTTCTTGCAGCTTGTTATAAATGCCACAACCCATGATAGTCAAATAGTTTAATCTTGATTGCTTCATGCTTTAAATTTGATGATATAATTAGAGAATAAAGATCTGGCCAAACTATTTAATCTTGATAGATCAGTAGTTAGGTAGAGAATAATAAGGTGCTCATCAGTTTAATCTGAGCCCTTGGATGTTATAAGGTTAGAATTAGATAGTTTTCATTTTAAAAAAATAAAAAGAAAGGAAAAGGGTTTACTAGCTTAAATGCACCTTTTAAGTGAAGAAACAATTGATAGGATAAGGAAAGGGTAAGTAGAAGAAAGGTTGCAGAACTATGATGATTGATTGGATAAAATGTACATTTATCATGTTTTATGATATGTTTCTATGTCCATGAGGCAATTACACAAAGCAAATGAAGGTCTACAAGATCAATTAATTAACTTCCCTCATCCCCATTCATCCCTATATTTAATAATTTCCCCTTCCCACCCTCATACAGTTCATATTCATTCCTTTTCCATAAAAACCCCCTTTTCCTAAGGTTAAAATCCTTTTTGCCTAAGAAAAGTGAAAACCCAATGTTAAATCCCCTTTTACCCAAACCCCACAAAAATATGTTTATCCTAAGTATTGATGTATATATGTGAAAAGAAAATAATTCATGAAAAAGCATTATACTTAGTTTATTTCTCCTTTCTGCTCATGCTTCATATTAATGCTAACTTATAGTATTAAACCCCTAAAAGTCCTCTTTCTTGTATATTATTAACTCCCTTTACTAAATATCCCAAAACCATAAGTTTTATTGTAAAACTATGTATTCCATAACACATCTCATATCGACGGATCCCAAAATTTTCAACGTGCATGCACTCTCCTCCGCATTTCAATATGCGATGAGCGATGGACCTAGACCCGACACAAATATATTTCAATATTCATTGGCCATTTCACATCCACCCTTCATTGCAAGTCCCAGCTGAAATATATACCCTCTGCCATTGTGATCTCCAACATGCAATGGGAACTCGGACGTGATTGCAGTATTATCCATGATTTATTTTCCACATCGCATCTGGCCCCTATCACATTCAATTGTAATGGACCTTCCTTCACTATACTACAATTATGATATGTGATGAACTTGGACCCGACATCATTTATCCACTCGAATTCAAAATATTTCAAGTCCGCCATACCTTGTTTTGCAAAGGATTTCTTCATTAAAATGTTTTTTATGATTTAAACGAAGAACCCACCTAAACCTCTATTTAACCATAAAACCCTGCTAATCTCAGTTTTTAACCCATAATAAAGCCCATACAGCCATGATTAATCATTGGACCCCTCCATTGCTCTTTCCTCTTACCTCATGTTGCTCTTTCACTCCATCATCGTCGGAACAAAAGCATTCAAATCAAACAACCCTGAGCAATTTCGAGCTGGCTCTCTACCCGAGTATTAGTCACCCAAAAAAGCATTATTTCACTGACCTCCCCTTGCTACGTGTCAGGCTCTGGATTATATCGGGTGACCACTCCCAAAAAATTCTTGCACCTCATAAGCAGTGCTATGAAAACCAAAACCACTTTTAGCATAACAACAAAATGGCCACTGTTCACTTTATGCCATAATTCAAAAAGTAAACTGTTTTTTCTGTTTAAACGTAAAAATCAGCATTTTGCTTTGTTTCGCTTGTTTTCAGAGTGAAACCTCCATAAGAATCTACGACCAATAAAACCATTGTTTTACCTTTCGATGTGCTTTGGACTCCTTCCAATATCCTTTCAAGCTCTATAAAGCCATTGAAGACCTTCTCTATCACCTATGTTTTTCTTAACAATTTCTGTGTTTTGCACATAAAAACTCCTATTCCAAGCTTACAAAGAAAAAACTTGCATGCAATTAGAAGATAAATATGAATATTATATCAAATCACTTACCCTGTAACATAAAATCTAAAACGATTTACTGTCGAAAAACACAGTAAAAACTTGAAATGCACAGTAAAGGAAAAAAAATAACACAGTAAAGGTTACTCATTAGGGTCAAAGGATATTCACAAAGTTTAAAGAGAAAAATATCAAACAACAAAGCCAACACAATATGAATAAAAGGCACAACAAGAAACAATTCAATAGCTGCCTCTATCTTCATGCATGAAGATCTTTCCTTTCCTAGAATAAATCTTAATTAGTTTTAGGATATTTTCTTTAGTTTCATTATTGTATAAATAACTCTCTTCTCGAGTTGCTAAGGGTTCAAGTTTCAATGTTCATTGCTTGTTAGTCTTGATTGTTCATTCTACTTTGAACTTGGTTGTACCTTTGAAGTAAGCTTTTCTAGACACTTGATGTACTCAGCCTTTTTGGAACCTTAATACAAAGCAGAGGATTCTAAATTTGATTTTACACAATTTGTGTTATCCTATAAGTTCTTCTGGTTGTCAATCATTATGTTTTCTTCATATGCTTATGACTCATAGAGATATCTAGGTAGGAATAATTGTGTCTCAATTTATTCCTATAAACTCTTGAGGTGATCATCTATTAAGAGATTGGATTAATGGACCGTTTGTTTAGCTAATCCCTTCTAATCAATAAATCATCAATATCTTTTGTAAGCTTAAGTATACTGCCTTGAATCTTTGGAATGTAGTTTGGAAGGTTTTCATACTTATGATTGTTCTTTTTTACAGTCTGGAAACTGTGATAATCATATTATTTTATGTCTTCTTCTCCCCACTATTTGATCTATATCACTATCTAAATCTTTATAGCAACCCTTTGCTGAGATATTAATATGATTCAAAGGATTAAGTATTTCAATTCTACATCTGTCTTCATTCATTGGTCTTCCAAAACTAAAACCAAAAAACCCAAAACAATTATTTTAGATGCTCTAGCATTGGTAGCTGACTTACTACTATCCCAGAGGTACAACAGTATGGACTATTCCATATGTGTTTGTATCAATCTTATCGAAGTGTGGTATTTATATAATCCATCACTTTGGATGGTCGACTATTCGGTCGACTATGCTTCTTTCCATCTTGTGATGTCTTTCTTCTCGTGTGTTCCCTTTCAAGTTGCGTGCTATCAAAAGTTTCTAAGGGGCACACACGTCCCCCATTCCATGTGTTATATCCTTTCATGCACTTGCCTTGACATGCTACAAGGTCACACCCTTGCTAACAACAACTACACCTTACTTACCTCTACATGAAACTGCAATCAAGGCGATACCTTACTACCCATTTTTGCGACTGCTACTCCAAGTGGTCTAAGGTATAGCTGGGACTTCTTACCAAGGAGATCCCCTGACATGTTAGCAGGTCGAAAATTGTAAACACTTGGGATGGTACTTGGACTTCAATTGATGATACATGCAAGGACACTAGATGAGGGGGATCACTAAATACCATTGGTTCTTAATGATTTGGTTTGTACAATTTTTTGTTATGGGACTTTATCATCTTGGTATAAGAAAATAATTTAAGATTTTTGTAACAACTTTTTAGATATGTTTAGTGTGGGTGCCTTTAGATGTTCTACATTTCTGATACTGTTGCGAGGCATTATACTTTTCCTGAGGTTTATTTTTCTATAACACTGGAATTATTTTGCGGGATCTAAGACAAGCTATGAAGCATGAAATGAAATTGATTTTATTATATCACTACATGAAATTATGACTTTTTTCCAATGGAAAGGAAAAAAAAGTGAGAACAACAAACTAAGATGACCAATTGCAACCCTAAATGCCTAGGTTTGTATTCTTAGTTAGATCATTGTTAGTCTATTCAAATTTCAAGTGACATTGAGTGAATTATCAGCCCTAGTACAAGTTGATCAATGAACCATCAAGAATAAATAACCAAAAATGATTTTGACTAAGGTGTAGGTATTTGACATGACAATAGACTATCCTTTCAACTGTTGTCACCTCATCGTAAGATCAACTCATATTATTATCAAAAATAGGGTAGAGGACGAGAAATTATTTTTATTAGGGTGTAGGAATATAAAGAGAAAATTAATTTCCCTTTCACTTGCTACCACCTAATGACATGATCGGGTTGTATAATTATAAGCTCGGAGTAAAAATATTTCTTATTGTTGTTGATAGTACATTTATTTAAAACCTCCATGCCTGACTATGTGTAGTAAGAATTATTTCATAGTTTTAAATTTATTTAAAAAAAACCACATAATAATGTACGTAGCTCTCATCCATTGATTCATATAAATTGAAAGGGAAGCCCAAAGCTACATTGTTTTATTTCGATTCATTCAGATTGCGCCGAATATGTTGAGTCATGGACTAAAGAAATTTTTGAGATATCTATCTAATTCAAGCCTCTTAGTTTACATTGAATAATCATTACTAATGAGGACCTCAAGGTTATATCAAATCCTACATGTTGAGGTGTGGCATCATTAACAATTATGGTCACAATGAGAGAAAATAGTGTATGCCTGAAACAGATTGACAACCAACCAATGCATTTTTTGAAATACTCACATAATTTTGTAAAATATTCACATAATTTACTATTTAATATATGAATTATGTGTCTCTACCCTTTAACTTATCTAGTTTTAATTTTGATTAAAAATAATAAACCTCTTTGGATCCATTCCTTGCAACATTGTACGGAAGCTTTAGAAAACTAAATTTAGGCACTAAACGTAGGCGAAAATGTGATATCCATTATTGGGAAGAAATTAGTTCCCTATTTTCCCATGACTCCCTTCTCGTGTTTATAAATTTCACTATAATGAATGTTGGTTAGAAGTAGATTATTTTATTGGTAATGTCGTGTTGTACTACGAAACAACACCCCCATTTATAACAAAAAATATCTAGGCTCAGAGTTGTAAATGGGGACGCTTTTAAATTTTTATGGTTAGGATAATAAAACCCTAACTCTAAGAAAATTCCTAGCAAAACCTTCCAAAACTAACTAAGGATTAAATCCATATCGCAAATCGCAAATCGCACTTTTCTGCATGGCCATGTTAAAAAACCTTTACAAAATTGCGATATGGATTAAGTTTCCCACTGCGATAACATCACCTTGTCATTTTGCGATCACATTTCACACTTTGCATAGCTCACGAGAAACTTTACCATGCCACTAGAACAACCACAAAAGATTTGCGAATGTGATATTGCGATCGCCGCAATTGCATTTCGCTTAATACATCCAGTAATGATATAATCTATCCCTTTTAAGACCATGATGCTTGATTAAGTTCGATAAAACGTGTGGAATTATTATGTTTTAAATACCAATACAAACAAGTTGACAGGTTATTAAATATTTAGCGGCCCGGGGAAGGATAATCATTTTCTAGGTTATGGGTAGTTATAATCGAGTATCTCATTAAAACCTTTCTCACAATCCAATGTCATTTCATAGAAGCTTTCAATATTAATTACTAGATATCATCTATGTTGATATATCTTATCTATTTTAGGAAAGCGACAAAAGATATGTCACAAACAAAGGTGATGTAGAAATAGAGAGAACAGACCATTGTTGGCTGAGTTTACAGAGATGGCTCCTATCTTTGCTGATACAGTTTGTGATGTTGTCGGAGGCATAATAATTTGGGAAGTAATTTAAAATAGGCTGGAGGATGAGTGTCCTAAAATCACTATTACCAGAGAAACAACTAACTCAAAGAGGCCTTCAGGACTTCAAGGTAGAGATGCTTCCTGTTCATTCCTTCATAGGATAGGAGCAGGAGCTAAAATCCTCCCCTATATAGATATGATCATGTGGATGATTGAAAACCTTATCATTGAAGTTAGGAATTTCAAGAACTCAAGAATGGAGCTCATAGGGTCATTCAAAGAAGAGGATTTGAAGAAGATCTACCACATACCTAATCCCTAGGATATCTACCGCAACACATTTGTGGCTAACTTCACAAATAAGAATTCAGACCCCTTCAAGCTAACTCAGGGTTGGAGGGTCTTCAACAAGAAATCCATGTATGACAAATCAAGTATGTATGTTATATCCTCTTTGGGAAACCCATACAACTATGCAACAACCATGTTATGTATATTGTATGGGCTACCCAATAATACTAAGTTTTCAATTGAATGGATTCCTTTGATTGATGCCTGTGTCAATTCCCATATCATGAATTGGAATTAAATCCTTTCTGACAGCCTAGCCACCACCATTACTGAATATTGATAGAAGAAAGCCTCCTTTTTAGATAACCTCCCTCCCTTCTATGTTAATGCCTACCTTATGGAAACTATCTATTTTTGCACAACATTTCCAACCCGTCTTATGGAAACTATCTATTTTTGCACAACATTTCCAACCACGGGTTGGAAATGGACCTTACAAGATCCTTACCCAATCCATCTCAGTCATAAAAAATGTGGGAATCACATTACATACCTCACTTCTATAAGATATTCCATGTTGTTGTGTTTCCCCTACATCAAATGATTTTCAATAAGAATGCCCATAAGTGTTCCCAAGAAGCTGCAACAGACCTGCTTACTGTTGGCAAGTATTTATTGAAGAATAGTTCACCTATATTAGGGTTTTTGGTAGCACATTTGATCCACACGTCCTTCCTTTATAAGTTTATGATAAGTTATTAGCAAGATATATTTCCTACCAGACTGTGGGAAAGGGCCTAACTAAAGTTTTCAAAGACAACAATAAGTCATTATGGCCCAATTTCCCTGTCAAATGCGGTTCTTTTTCCTTAGCCAATTGTCTTCATGTCACTAAGGAATCAACACATATGGAAGCCCTCAGGCTTCATACATTTCCTAAGAGGCAATTTGATTTAAACAAAGTGGGATATAATGTCACCATTAGATTAAAGCTTAAGCCATACAATCATGATCACAATTATTTTGAAGATTTGTTACAGTCAGCTGTATCCTTCAAACAAGTGTTCGAATGGGAAAAGGTGAATCTAAAACCTGAATATTCTCAAATATTTTAGGAATTTAGAGATGAGAGGCTTTGGGTGATCCGAATGCATCCATTAGAACCTGACGATAAGTCTAGTCCAAGCGTCATTGTTGATAGTGGAGGTCCTAGCTCCCAAATAGACTCTTAGGTAAACATTGAGAAGACACTAGACATAGGAAGCCCCAAGACACCGACAACACAACTGATTCTAGTAGGAAGTCAGCAGAGAAGAAAGTGATGAGCACCCCAGCTACATAAATGAGTTCAAAGACCAAACATAGTAGTTTTGAGGAGGAGTTGGATCGGTTTAATGGCAAATTGCAAGGCACTCTCAAAGCCTCAAATGCCCAAAAAATAGAGGAATGAAAAATTCCTCCACATATTTATAAATATCTAGAGCCCAAGTCTGTCGAAGGACAATCTACACCTATGGGGGAACAAGCAACAATGTCCTAGCATACTAAAATTATCCTTGCTCTACCCACATCAGAGATTGTTTTGAATGTAACTGGAATACCTCCACTTGATGTGTTCTATATCCCTCTCCACAAGCCTGTAGTTAGAAGGTAGAGAAAAACGAGAAGTGTAGATGCACTTGAATTCGCACCTGGGAATGAGCCCATTGACATTGTCTAGAAGGACATTCCTTTAAATCCAGCCAAGAACTTGACTAGACTATCACAGTTCATGGGAGCATATACATCTGCCACTATGGACAAGGCTACTAAGGTCTTTACTTTACTAAGGGAAAAAGAGGAGAGAATCATGCAGTTTGAACAAGAGCTCGAGGCAAAGAAAGCAAGCACAAAGAGGGAGGTGGCAGAGCAACTTAGGTAATTGCAGTAAGACATGGAGGTCGTGAAAATAGGCCATGAGGCCGACATATCGAACAAAAATATACAACTCCAGGAAATGAAGTAATCCATGGAAAGTTACAAGGACATTCCCACTACTTAGGAGTTCATCAAACATGCCTTGGAATTAAATTCCCTTCTAGTGAGATAGCAAGAGTATTTTTGCCAGAAGATGTCACATATTACTCCCTATTTGACTACTAGAGACTAGCTGACAGATAAGGAAATCAACCAGAGAATGGAGTTAAATTATTTAAACACCAGAATCTCTGATTTCAATGAGTGGCAGCAAACAAAATATTAAAAGAAAGCCAATCTACCTGAGATCGAAGAAACTCATAAAGACATTCTCTTTACAAATTGGGATGCTAGAATCAAACAAGCTGAGCTAGCATTCACAAGGGTAGCTGGAGTAACAAAGAATATCATCAAAGTAGTGAATCACATCCTGTTCGCCAACAACCTCATCAAGGAATGCAATACTAAAGAAATACTCGATTTAATTGCTCTGTATAAAGACTGGCAAGAAAAGGTGGGGAGTTAGAGAGAGGCAATTACAAAACTAACCACGACCAACTAGGAGTCATATTGGCAGTATATAGTTAAGCTAGATAGCCAAATTATGACTCTCAACTGTGCCCTTCACAGGACTCAAAGGATGTTGCCTCCACTCACTGATGTGATCTTCACAGGACAGCTCAGGACTCATTTTGGGCCACCTCCTCAAATTCAACTAATGACTGATTTTTGCAATTTTAAAGGACAAGCTGACAAACAAAAACTCATCCTCTTAGTTTTGTTTATTTAGCCTCTATTTATTTTTGGAGTTAGTTACCCAGTTGGGAGGAAGGTTGTTTGAAACCTCCTCAAATTGTGTATAATCTATTTTTGCACATTTAGCTAAAGTAGTATTTATACCCTTCTCATGCATCTAGTGAAGGGTCCATAATTTTATCAAAAACATTTGCAAAGAATGCACTATCGTAAGTTTGTGAATTCTTTGGTGAAATAATGGAACATGATCATTTCTTTTAGATATTAGACTACTTTCCTTTGCTGATGCACTTTTGTATTCTTGGGAGAAACTTTGATTTGAAGAAAGAAGATGGCCTTTGTCATTTGTCAAATGAGCAGGACTTCACACATATGGTACTATTATCATGTATGATTGATTATGCTTACTTTTAACTAATAGAAAAACTTTACTTTCATGGATTATATGTGAGATTTATTATTTATGTTAAGCGTTAATTGCATTTTTGTATGATGCATATCTAAAGTTGTGATTTTCATATATAACTCATCACATATGTGGTATATTTTATAAATTCCTTTGACTAACTATTTATTCAAAGGAATTATCTTTTGTTGGCATTATGTTTCAAGGGTTGTCCTTGATGGCAACTCACTCAGAGGTTGGTACAGGTGCTCAGAGGTTGGTACAGGTGATGGCAACTTAATCAGAGGACAAATCTCAGTACAACAGGACAAGAAAGAGATATACGCAGGTTTATCAAGGAGAATCCGCGTATACACGCAGGTTTGATTCAGTAAAAGCACGTACATGTGAAAAGTACCTTGGGTCCGTGGCAGTTAGTCCTTGGAAGTTGTGCCTATGGTTTTGGACCATGGTGTCTCGACAAACGTGTTGATCCCTAGTTTTGAGGTTGATGGTATTGGTTTGTTATGGTTTTGGACCATGGTATTGAGAGAGGCCTAAACCTATATAAGGAGAAGATCATTAGGCCAAGAGGTGTGAAAAGAGTGAGCATTGGGTGTCTGACGAAGTGAGAGGATCTGGTATTGCTGGTTGTCTGTTCGGGAAGTTTGGCAAGGGTCGGATCTGACAGCGGAGGCATAAGTAATCATTTCTAGATCTGTACGCGGGTTTCCTTTGGAGAAAGTGCGTATACACACGGTTTCGGTAAAGTGCAGTAGCGTATGCATGATAAATTTTGATATCTCAGGTTGCTGCTAATTCTGGTGGTTGTTACAGAGTTCTGGTCTCTGGTTTGGGTTCTGTGTTCTTAATGACAGGGTTTCAGTGATCCAGTATTGGGTTGTTTTATGAATTATGATGCAAGTTTAAGTTGATGATTGTATTGCAGTAATGTTTGTTTTGTACTCTTGGATCCAGTCTGAAAATTGATGAAACGTGGTCCCTGAAGATTGTAGGGTCAGCACCTACGTACTAGTAAATGGATCAGCTAGTACAAGAGCTGAGGGGGTTGTAGCTCCCTTCCAGAAGTAGTTGGAAAACGAGAGAGGGTTGTAGCCCTCTGCAGGTTGTAGCCTGCATACTGGTAAAGGACTGCACCAGTATATTGTAAAAGAAGTTTCTCATTAAAGAAGAAAGAAACGAATTGCAGCAGGTGGTTTTCACCCACATTGGGTTTCCACCTTATATCATGGTGTTCATGTGTGTGGCTCTTGTGTGATGTCCTGTTCTGTTATACTGCACCTGTTTACTGTTAATATGCTTAATAATGTTCTGATGCATTCACTGAAGATTAAGCTAACTGAATTATAAGATCTCTGGGTATACGCTATTTGCTTTAGACACAGTCGCGTGTATACGTTGGTTCACTTCGTTGAAGTAGCGTATATGAATCTGAGTATGAAATTGAAAAGTTTTATCTGATCTGATAATACTGATTCACCCCCCCCTCTCAGTATTATTTCCAACAATTGGTATCAGAGCAGGTCCTTCAGAGGAAGCTTGATCGCTTGAAGGAAAAGATCCATTAGAATGGCTAATCCAGAAAGAGAGGCACACATTAGGCCACCAGTCTTTGACGGGAACAATTTTACTCATTGGAAGATAAGAACCACTGCATATCTACAATCACTTGGAGCAGAAGTTTGGGGAATCGTAGAAGGAGGATACAAATTCCCATCAGCAACTCCTACAGATCCAGCAGAGAAAAAGCAATATGAGCTCAATGCCAAAGCTGTTATTGTCCTATTGAGCAGTTTAACACAATCAGAATTTATGAAGATCATGCATTTCAAATCAGCTAAAGAAATATGGGACAAAATTGTCACA
>APFE031193696.1:13200-91478 GCA_000404065.3 Pinus taeda | reverse complement strand
TGATGGCAACTCACTCAGAGGTTGGTACAGGTGCTCAGAGGTTGGTACAGGTGATGGCAACTTAATCAGAGGACAGATCTCAGTACAGCAGGACAAGAAAGAGATATACGCGGGTTTATCAAGGAGAATCCGCGTATACACGCAGGTTTGATTCAGTAAAAGCGCGTACATGTGAAAAGTACCTTTGGTCCGTGGCAGTTAGTCCTTGGAAGTTGTGCCTATGGTTTTGGACCATGGTGTCTCGACGAACGTGTTGATCCCTAGTTTTGAGGTTGATGGTATTGGTTTGTTATGGTTTTGGACCATGGTATTGAGAGAGGCCTAAACCTATATAAGGAGAAGATCATTAGGCCAAGAGGTGTGAAAAGAGTGTGCATTGGGTGTTTGATGAAGTGAGAGGATCTGGTATTGCTGGTTGTCTGTTCGGGAAGTTTGGCAAGGGTCGGATCTGACAGCGGAGGCATAAGTAATCATTTCTAGATCTGTACGTGGGTTTCCTTTGGAGAAAGTGCATATACACGCGGTTTCGGTAAAGTGCAGTAGCGTATGCATGATAAAGTTTGATATCTCAGGTTGCTGCTGATTCTGGTGGTTGTTACAGAGTTCTGGTCTCTGGTTTGGGTTATGTGTTCTTAATGACAGGGTTTCAGTGATTCAGTATTGGGTTGTTTAATGAATTATGATGCAAGTTTAAGTTGATGATTGTATTGCAGTAATGTTTGTTTTTTACTCTTGGATCCAGTCTGAAAATTGATGAAACGTGGTCCCTGAAGATTGTAGGGTCAGCACCTACGTACTAGTAAATGGATCAGCTAGTACAAGAGCTGAGGGGGTTGTAGCTCCCTTCCAGAAGTAGTTGGAAAACGAGAGAGGGTTGTAGCCCTCTGCAGGTTGTAGCCTACATACTGGTAAAGGACTGCACCAGTATATTGTAAAAGAAGTTTCTCATTAAATAAGAAAGAAATGAATTGCAGCAGGGGTTTTCACCCACATTGGGTTTCCACCTTATATCATGGTGTTCATGTGTGTGGCTCTTGTGTGATGTCCTTTTCTGTTATACTGCACCTGTTTACTGTTAATATGCTTAATAATGTTCTGATGCATTCACTGAAGATTAAGCTAACTGAATTATAAGATCTCTGGGTATACGCTATTTGCTTTAGACACAGTCACGTGTATACGATGGTTCACTTCATTGAAGTAGCGTATATGAATCTGAGTATGAAATTGAAAAGTTTTATCTGATCTGATAATACTGATTCACCCCCCCTCTCAGTATTATTTTCAACATCTTTTACATTATCATCTTTGTTTAGTTGTGTTCAATCTTTATTATCACAATGTAAATATATATCCTTGCAAATCACATACCACAGAAGAACACATGGGTTTATATTAGAATAAGTTAGTTAAAAAAATTGCATTGTAGAATAGGCCACTTAGATTATCATTATTCTATTTCAAAGCACTCATAAACCACCCACTTTCATCTTAAAACTAGCACTGGGAAACTGGTCCCATTATCCCTAGTCGGAGCCACCATTTTAAACAGAAAAAGAGTTGTCTTAAGGTCAACACCGAGTGGTTATCACCATGTTTCGGCAACAGAATTTTGAGGCCAAAAAATTTTGGCACTAGAAGGAGGGAATTCAACTGTGAATGGAAAATGAAGCTAAAAATTATTCAAAACTTCTCCACCATTTCTACCCCTTCTCAAACTCATTTAAAATCTGTTGATCGGAAGTTTGAAGTTATAGAAACATATCGCTCTTGTCCTGAAGTAGTAAGGCAACCACATTCCCTAGAATAGACTCTTGAGTCTCCCAAGTTCACCCTTTGATACAAAAATTGCAACAGATATCTATTTCTACAGAGAAACCACAGAGACTCGAAGTATTTGAAGAAAGTGTTACCTCCTTATTACAACAAACTGGTGTATTTACTAGACTGCAAAGTGAGCGACTTGGGGTTACCCATTTTGAGTTCCCCATTCCTCCACGACATAAGAAAGTCACTTCATCAACATCTGAATCAGATACTAGTGAGATCACATCACCTTTCCATCTATTTGCTCCTCCATCCACTTATATTCAATCCACGACTTCTTAAATACCTAATTCTCCAATTAGTACTACAATTTTTATTACTAATCCAGTAGTAAGTTCTTCGCCATCTATACCTACTTCTGGACTAAGCTTCCCATTTTCTCAGTCCCCGACTCAAGTTATGGCCAATCAACCTTGGACAAATCATGGTGCCATCCTAGTTGCAAATCCAAATGCACTCCCAACAAACCTAGAAAAATGGCTTCCTAAGTATAATCCTGACGATTCTCTCCTGGCCAAAGAACATCTAAATAATTTTATGTTAGCCATGAATCTCAATGGGGTTGCACATGAATATGTCGTAATTAGACTGTTTCCTTATAATTTCTAAGGATCTGCTGGGTCTTGGTATTTTTCCCTCCTAGCAGGTTCAATTAGAGATTGGGTTACTTTCAAGAAGGTTTCTTTCAAAATTTGCTGATGATAGGACCATAGCGTCCTTGATCAATGATATTTCTAATCTAAAAGCTAATCAAAAATGAAAATATCAAAGATTTCAACTCCAGATTTAACAACTTGCTAAATAAAATCCCAACTGCCTCTAAACCTGATGTAGATATACAAATAGAATGGTATATATCATCTCTCCCTTCTAATATTGCAATTTTTGTAGATAGAACCAATAAGGATACGCTTGTAGAAAACATGAGAGAAGCCCTGTCTGTAGAAAGAAGAATTATAGCTTTGGAAAAAAGCTCACAAATAGATGAAAGGAAGATGAAAAAAGTGAAATTTAAGGATGACTCTAAGAAGAAGGCTTCAAAAGACCCTTTTGATCTTGAGGGCCTTCAAAAAGTGTTAAAGATAATGTCCAATGAAATGGTCGAAATTAAAAAACAAGTTAGAATCCTCTGCTCCTAAGAAACCCTTTCAATCATTTAAAAGGAACCCTTTGTCTACATCACAACCCCAAAACACTATTTCAAATCCTAAATCTGGCCAAGAAATTGAAGTAGATTCACCAAACGAAGAGGAAGCTAAAACGGAAGAAGAAATTGAACTAAACGGGATGTGGGATTTTATTCTCCCACATGAAGAAGACGCACAAGCAATGCAGTGACTACAAGAAGCAAAAATTCTCCTGACATGTCTATCACAAATCACAAGTAGAAAGTTGCTACTCCTGCAAAGGAGAAAACAATATCTAAGAAATATAAGACTAGCCAGACCAATCCTATCCCTCTAGATTTCGCAAATTCCTTAAAAACATTTGAAATCTCAGACAGAGTCAAATATAATATAGTGGAAGACATGAAAAAGGCTATAGCTAACATCTCGTTGCATGAGCTCTTTAACTCAAATAGCAGCATAAGATTTGATTAAGGGAATTGAAAGTTGTTCCAGTATCCCCTCTGCCATCTACTATAGTTACTCAAGCTGCCTACAATATGGGAAAACCTCCCTCATCCTCAAACAAGGTAGATCCTTCAAATCTAGTTCTGATTAGTGATAGGTCTATTTCTCATGTTCCTCCATTTCTGCTCACTTATGAAATTTTTAACAAGAACGTTCACAACTACCTTGTTGATTCAGGAGCCTCCTCAAATATAATGCCAAGGGTTGTTTGTACCAAATTGAACATTACACCTCGAAAATCTACAATACATATAGTTTGGCTAGATGGGACAAAAGTCGAGGTGCTTGGAGAAATAACATCAGTTTCAATTAGGATTTCCTCTAATCCAAAAGTTTCACAAATAATTGATATTCTGGTGGCCGATATCCCTGAATTTTATGGTTTAATTCTTATTAGGGATTGTTTTGAAAAGATGCATGGTTATTTCGCAATCAATTGGTCTCACATGTGGTTGCCACACAATGGTAAACCTAACCAAATCATAGTAGACTAAGAGAAATTCATGAAATATACTGTCACTGACCTTAAGGAAAGAAACAAAATTGTTCCTTTCACTAATAATATCATTGGAAACTACTCAGTCATGTCCTCTTTAGGATCCTTTAATGCTCAGAGGTCTCCCTTTTTAGATAATGTTGTAGTGTCTCAAATCAAAAAACTTTCACAAACGGATCCTTCCAAATGCCTAAATTTAGTAGATAAAGTTTCTAATAACTCTCCATTATGGTCTCACTCTTTTGATGGTTCTAAATTAGAGGATGGCGCAAGTGCATTATGCATTTTGATCAATCTGCAAGGAGAGAAAACCATGTTGGCCTGCAGACTCGAATTCCAATGCACTAACAATGTCATTGAATATGAAGCACTAACCCAAGGACTATATAAGTCCATCGGTCTTAATGTCAAATACCTACAATTCTACGGTTATTGGGAGATAATTGTGAAATAGGTGAGAAATACAATTCATTGTGTCTCTGGGAATCTTAAACACTATCAATCTTTAACTTAGAAATTGACTTCTCATTTTTCTACTTTCAATGCATCTTTAGTCCCTAGATTACAGAACGCAAGTGCTGACTTACTTGCTAATGTGGCATCCAGGCTTATGCCCTCAGACTTTAGTCCAGCCATATTTTCAATAGGGTTAGTATTTATGCCATCAATTCCCAACAATATAATAAATTGGAGAGTATTCAACAACGATGCAGATATAGTTAATTTCCTTACATTAGAGCGATCGTATGTAGAATAGATCATAGATGAACATGAGCATGATCTAGAAATCAAACTTAATCATGATCATAACCCAATCCCAAAGTCTGTGGCTAAAATGGAAAACCTTTATGATCTAAAGGATATATTTAAGAAAATTACTAACTCCAAATTTCAAAGTTCTACTTTGAGATTTGAAGTAGTAAACCTAGGGTCAAATGTAAAACCTCAAATTGTCAACCTAGGTCTAGGCCTATCATATGAAGAAAGAATATCATTCATCAGGTTTTTGAAGACATATAAAGGCGTTATTTCTTGGGATTATGCAAATCTCAAAAATTATGATTCCTCTATAATTCAACATACCATACCCATGACTTCAAATGAAAAGCTAGTTCAACAGAAGCTTCGCAAAATTCACCCAAACCTTGAAAGTCAAATCAAATCAGAATTGAACAAGCTTCTGAAAGCCAAAATAATCTTCCCTGTTAGACATTCTAAGTGGGTATCAAGTATGGTACCCGTAAGGAAAAATAATGGAGATATCAATATTTGTATTGACTTTAGAAACCTGAATCAAGCTTGCCAAAAAGATAATTTTCCCTTGCACACCATGGAATAGATATTGCCATCAGTTGCAGGTTCTGAATTAATGTCCTTTCTAGATGAATTTTCAAGATATAATCAATACTTGTCCATCCAGATGACAGATTAAAGACAACATTCAGGACAAAGTGGAGAACATATGCCTATCAGAAGATGCCTTTCGAACTCATTAATGAGGGTGCCACATTTCAACATGCTATAGACATTGCTTTAAGAGGTCTAATCAATAAATTGGTGGTTATTTACTTGTATGATATCACAGTCTATTCCAAGGATAGGAACAATCATTTAAGAGGCCTAAAACACATTATTGAATGATGCAAGAAATACAACATTTCCTTAAATTCCAAAAAATCCTATATTTCTTTACTAGAAGGCAAACTTCTTGGGTATATAGTATCCAAGAAAGGAATTTACATTAATCCTAATAGAGTCCAAGAGATTGAAAATTCCCCTCCCCCACAACAAGAAAAACATGCAATCATTCTTAGGCCAAATAAATTTTGTAAAAATATTTGTCCCAGATTTTTCACAAATTGTTCTACCACTTCAAGCGATGATAAGAAAGGATGTAGTTTGCAGATGGAACAAGGATGAAAGAGAGTCATTCGAGTTGATTAAAAAGTCCATTATTAAGGCTCCCTCATTAAAAACCCTGGACTTTATCAAAGCATTTGCATTATATACTTTCTCATCTGATACATCATATGCAATAGTTTTGACACAACTGAATGATGAAAATGTTGAGGCACCCATCTCCTTTTTTAGTTCTAACTTGCAAGGCACCAAATTAAATTATTCAGTTGTAGAGAAACAAGAATTTGTTGTTTTTAAAACTTTGAAACATTTCATACCTTTTATTATTAAAACCCATACAAAGATAATTTTACCCTACCCTACAGTAACACAACTATTGATCCAAAGAGAAGTAGGGGAGAAAAGAGCTAATTCGGTAACTGCACTCCAAGAATAATATGTAGAAAACCATCCAGCTAAAATTGTGAGGGACCAAGGCTTTTACAAGATGTTAACAAGAGCTTCCCAGTTACCACTAGAAGAATATCAAGGTAATGAAGTACAAATATCAGAGATAAGCCTCAATGACACGTAATCACAATATGCTGATTTGAAATTTTATCTAAAAAATGGATATGCTGCTATGCATCTTAATTATAAAACAAAGCGAGCTTTAGGATTGAAATCAAATCAGTATGAGCTACTTAATGATGTATTGTTTAGGAATAATTATGATTCAGTATTGTTGATATGCCTAGGGAAACCTGAAGCCGAAAAGAGCATGTCGGAATTACATGATGGACCAGCTGGAGGACATTTTGGAGGAAATACCACAGCTCACAAAATCCTACATGCAGGGTATTATTGGCCAACAGTATTTACAGATGCACATGAATATACAAGGAAGGGAAAAACGTGTCAAACCACAGCTGAAAGAGAAAGAAAGCCAACATTCCCCTTACAACCAGTTAAAATCCAACAACCATTCAAATAATGGGGATTATACATAATTGGTGAGATTGTTCCTAAGTCTTCCAAACAACATAGGTACATCCTTACAACTACTGATTACTTTACTATGTGGCTAGAGGTTGTCCCATTAAAGATAGCTAATACAAAAAATATTACAGACTTCATTGATCAGTACATAATTACCAAGTTTGGCTTACCGTCAGCTTTAATGTTTGACAATGCATCTTACTTTTTTGGAAATACAATGGTAGAATTTTCTCTTTAGTGAGGTTTTAGGTTGAAATATTCAGCCAATTATTATCATCAAGGTAATGGATTAGCAGAATCAACAAACAAGAAACTCATTAGAATTATCAAAAGGACTATTGATGAAAGTCACAGGAATTGGCACAAAACATTAACATTTGCTCTATGGGCATACAAGATTACTCAGAAAGCCTCTATGATTCTTCTCCCTTTGCTTTAGTTTATGGAAAATATGTTGTTCCTCCCACAAACGTAGCAATCCCATCTCTTTCCCTAAAACAATTTATTGATGAAAACCCTTCATCTTCTCTCTAGGCTAGATAGTTTCAAATTCTCAAGCTTGAAGAAGAAAGAGAAAAGGCTAAAGTAGCCCACTTCCATCATCAACAATTAGTCAAAGCTTCTTTTGAAAAAACTTCTGGCAGTCATAAAAATCTTGACGTAGGTGACTTGGTTTTGAAATGGAACAAAGCACACTAGGAAAAGGGTAGACATACCAAATTTCAAAGACTATAGCTTGGCCCTTTTCAGATCATTGAAAAAAATGGACAATCAAAATTTCCTCTACAAGACTTGTCAGGTAAGAAGGATTCTTTGCCCATCAATGGGAAAATTTTGAAAAAGTACTTCTCCTAGGAGATAACCTCTTCCAATTTTGTAACATATTATTTTCTAGGAAAATAATGGTCAAAGAGTATTTACTTTTGGCCTTTCAGAATAAAATCTTTGATAACATTTATGTTGTTTTGATTTTGTAATAAAGTAAGAGTTAAAAGAAATAATTAGGACATTTGAGTACTAAAGTAAACTTGATTTCTTTGGAAAAACTTTACCTTGCTTAAAACATTTATTTTACGAAAAAACTCTTATCTTTATAGAATATGAATGTTTTGTCATCAATCCAGAAAATAATATTTAACCTAGTAAGGATTTTGGCAGATCAACATCTTAAAAAAGACTATCATTATCACACAAAACTCTCAAAAGAGCCAATGATCCACTGCATCTATTAAAATTTTCCTTTTTCATAGTGTAATTCTAAAATATAAAAAACATAAAAGATAAAAGTCTCATTATGAGCTTGTTTATCATGTTCATAGGGAAGTGATTAAACTAATATTACCAATACTGCATACCAAATAGGGTAATAGCTAATGGTCTCCTCGATCAAAAGACAAGGAGTCTCATCAAGAGCCAACTTGTTCAGTTTAGTTACAACCAATGAATGGAATTTTCATTATTAGGTGACCATGCCTAGGAAATGTCTTTTAAGAAACTAGAAAAGAGAAAGATTACAGTCAAAAAAGGAAAAAGGGGACAAGGTCCAAGTGAGATTCAATCCAAGTGAATGTCACTTTGAAATTTGAAAATTCATACAGATGGGCAATGAATCATTGTTGGTTAAAAGATAACCATGTCGAGGCTATGAACACCTGCTAGCAGTAGAGGCTCTATCTGTGATAAATGAGTAAACTACAAAAAAATAATCTGAAAAAGACACCTATTATATTTCCTTAAACTTTATTGGCTAATGCAAATGTTTATCCTTCTATCATTACAAGAGTAAAGTAATTAAGTAAATAAGCTGAGCAAGTAATGATGATTCTAGAGGCATATTGTTTACCTTATAACTCATGTAATCATTATTCTTATAACCCTAATTACTTTGAAAGATTTTAGAAATTTCAGAAAACTACTCAGAGATAATTGGTTCTCCCAAGTGAATCGCCAATTTTTCTACTGCGAAACAACACCCCCATTTATAACAAACAATAGCCAGGCTCATAGTTGTAAACGGGACCCTTTCAAATTTTTGTGCCCAGGATAATTAAACCCTAATCTAAGAAAATTCTTACCAAAACCTTGCAAAACTAACTAAGGATGAAATCCATATCGCAAATCGCAAATCACACATTTCCACATGCCCATGTTAAAAAACCTTTACAAAATTGCGACATGCAATTAAGTCTCCCGCTGCGATAACATCACCTTGTCATTACGTAATCGCATTTCTCACTTCACATAGTTCACGAGAAACTTGACCATGCCACTAGAATAACCATAAATTATTTGTGAAATGCGATATTACGATCCCCACAATCACATTTGACTTAATACATCTGGTAACGCTATATTGTATCACTTTTATGACCGCGATGCGTGATTAATTCTGGTAAAACATGTGGAATAATTACATTTTAAATACCAAAACAAACAAGTTGACAAGTTATTAAATTTTTAGTGGCCCAAGGAAGGATAATCATTTTCCAGGTTATGAGTTGTTATAATTGATTATCTCATTAAAACCTTTCTCATGACCCAATGTCATTTCGCAGAAGGTTTCAATGTTAATTACTAGATATGGTCTGTGCTGATATATCTTGTCTATTTCAGGAAAGCAACAAAAGGAATGTCACTAAGAAAGGTGATGCAGAAACAGAGCAAATAGACCATTGTTGAAGCTGAGTTTACAGAGATGGCTCCTATCTTTTTTGATACAGTTTGTGATGCTGTCAGAGGCGTAATATCTTGGGAAGTAATTTACAATAGGTTGGAGGACGAGCATACTAAAATCATTGTTATGAGAGAAACAATTGACTCAACAAGGCCTTGAGAACTTCAATGTAGAGATGCTTCCTATTCATTCCTTCATAGGATAGGATCAAGAGATAAAATCCTCCCCTATACATATATGATCAAGTGGGTGATTGAAAACCTTATCATTGAAGATAGGTAGTTCAAGAATTCAACTGTGGAGCTCATAGGGTCATTCAGAGTAGAGGATTTGCAGAAGATGTACCACATACCTGATCCCTAGGATATCTACAACAGTGCATTTGTGGCTAACTTTGCAAAGAAGAATCCAGACCCCTTCAAGCTAATTAAGGGTTGGAGGTTGTTGGAAAAAAAATTCAACCATGACAGATTGGATATGTATGATATAGCCTCTTTGGGAAACCCCTACAACTATGCAGAAACCATGTTATGTAGATTATATGGTCTACCCAATAATACTATGTTTTCAATTGAATGGATTCCTTTGATTAATGCCTTTGTTAATTCCCATATCATGAATTGGCATTCCATCCTATCTGACCACCTAGCCACCACCATTACCGAATATTGACATAAGAAAGTCTCATTTTCAGATAACCTCCCTCCCTTCTATTTTAGTGCCTACATTATGGATACTATCTGTTTTGGCACAAAATTTCCAACCACGGGTTGGAAATGGAACTTACAAGATCCTTACCCAATCCATCTCAGTCATAAAAAATATGGGAATCACATTACATACCTCAGTTCTATAAGATATTCCATGTTCTTGTGTTTCCCCTACATCAAATGATTTTCAATAAGAAAGCCCTTAGGTTTTCCCAAGAAGCTACAGTAGACCTCCTTACTATCGACAAGTATTTTATTGAAGAATGGTTCACCTCTATTAGGGTTTTTGGTAGCACAGTTGATCCACACATCCTTCCTATATATGCTTCTGATAAGTTATTAGCAAGAGATATTTCCTACCAGACTATGGGAAAGGGCCTGAATAAAGTTCTCAAAGATGACAAGAAGTCATTATGGCCCATTTTCCCTATCAAATGTGGTTCTTTTGGTTTAGCCAATTTTGTTCATGCCACTAAGGGATCAACACATATGGAAGACGTCAAGCTTCATACATTTCCTAAGAGGAAATTTGATCGAAACAAAGTGGCATATAATGTCACTACTGGAGTAAAGCTTAAGCCATACAATCATGACGCCAATTATTTTGAGGATTTGTCATAGTCAGCCATATCCGTCAAACAAGAATTTGAATAGGAAAAAGCAAATTTGGTACCTGAATATTTTCAAAGATTTCAAGAATTTAGAGATGAGAGGCTTCAGGTGATCCCAATGCATCTATTAAAACTCGAGGATAAGTCTACTCCAAGCATCATTGTTGATAGTGTAGGTCCTAGCTCTCAAATAGAATATCAAGTAAACATTGAGAAGACACGAGAGAGAGGGAAGCCGCAAGACACCGACAACATAGTTGAGTCCATCAGGAAGTAAGCTTAGAAACAAGTGATGAGCATCTCAACTATATAAATCAGTTCAGAGACCAAAGGCAGTAGTTTGGAGCAGGAATGGGATCAATTTAATTGGAAATTGCAAGGCACTCCCAAAGCCTCAAATTCCCAAGAAGAAAAGGAATGAAAAACTCCTATGCATATTCATAAAGATACAGAGCTCAAGTCTGTCAATAGACAATCTACAGCTATGGAGGAACAAGTAATAATGTCCCACTATACTGAAAATATCCCTAATCCGCTCACATTGGAGATTGTTCTAAGGGTAACTAAAATACCTCCACTTGATGTGTTCTATAGTCGTCTTCACAAGGCTATAGTTAGAAGGCAGAGAAAAAGGAGAAGGGTAGATGCACTTGAATTCCCATGTGGGAACAAGTCCATGGACATTGTCTGGAAGGAAATTTCTTTCAATGCGGCTGAGAACTTGACTAGACTATCACAGATCATGGGAGCGTATGCATCGGCCACTATGGGAAAGGCCACTAAAGCCTCTACTTTACAAAGGGAGAAAGGGGAGAGAATTACACAACTCGAACAAGATCTCAAGGCAGAGAAAGCAAGCACAAACAGGTAGGTGGCGGAGCAACTCAAGCAATTGCAACAAGACATGGACATCTTGAAAATAAGCCATGAGGCCGATATATCGGCAAAAAATTTACAACTCCAGGAAATGCATCAATCCATGTAAAGGTACAAGGACGTTTCCACTACTGAGGAGTTCATCAAAGAGGCCTTGGAATTAAATTCCCTTCTCGTGAGACAGCAAGATTATTTCTCCCAGAAGATGTTGCATATTATTCGCTATCTGACTACTAGGGACAAGCTCACAGATAAGGCAATCAACCAAAGAATGGATTTTAATGATTTAAACACCATAAACTCTGAGTTCATTGAGTGGCAGGAAACATAAGATGGAAAGAAGGCCAATCTACCCGAGATCGAAGAAACTCATAAACATATTCTCTTTACAGATTGAGATGCCAAAATCAAATAGGTTAAGCTAATAGTCATAAGGGTAGATGGAGTATCAAATAATATCATCAAAGAAGTGAATCACATCCTATTCGCCACCAATCTCATCAAGGAAGGCAATACGAAAGAAATGCTAGATTTAACTGCTCTATATGAAGACTGACAATAAAAGGCAGGGAGTCAGAGAGGCAATTACAAAACTAACCACGACCAACTGGGTGTTTTATTAGTAGTATTTGGTTAAGCCACATAGCCAGATTATGACTCTCAACTATTCCCTTCATGCGACTCAAAGGATGTTGCCACCCCTCATCGATGCAATCTTCACAGGGCAACTCAGGACTCATCTCAGGCCACCTCTTCAAATTCAACCGATGACTGATATTTGCAATTTAAAGGACAAGCTAGCAAACACCAAGTCATCCTCTTAGTTTTGTTTATTTAGCCTCTGTTTATTTTTGGAGTTAGTCACCTAGTTAGGAGGAAAGTTTCTTGAAACCTCCTCAAATTTTTTATAATCTACTTTTTCACATTTAGTTAGAGCAATATTTATACCCTTCTCATGCATTTAGAGAAGGGTCTAGAATTTTATCAAAAACATCTACAGAGAATGCACTATTGTAAGTTTGTGAATGTTTTGGTGAAATATTGATGGAACATGATCATTTCTTTTAGATATCAAACTATTTTCCTTTGTTGATGCACTTTTGTATTCTTGGGAGACAATTTGATTTGAATAAAGAAGTTGTTCTATGTCATTTGTCAAATAAGCAGGACTTCACACATATGGTATTATTATCATGTATGATTGATTCAATTTACATTTAATTAATATCACACCTTTACTTTCATGGATTACATGTGAGATTTATTATTTATGTTAAGCGTTAATTGCACTTTTGTATGATGCCTAGGTGAAGTTGTGATTTTCATATATAACTCATCATATATGCGATATATTTTATAAATTCCTTTGACTAACTATTTAGTCAAAGGAATTATCTTTTACGTTATCATCTCTATTTAGTTGTATTCAATCTTTATTATCACATGGTAAACAAATATCCCTGTAGATTGCATATCACACAAGAACACCCGGGTTTATATTAGAATAAGTTAGTTAGAAAAATGCATTGTCGAAGAGGCCACTTAGATTATCATTATTCTATTGCAAAGCACTCATAAACCACCCACTTTCATATTAAAACCCACACTGAGAAATTGGTCCCATTATCCCCAGTCAGAACCACCATTTTAAACAGAAAATGAGTTGTCTTAAGGTCTGGACTGGGTGGTTATCCCCCATGTTTTGGCACTAGAATTTTGAGGCTGCAACATGCCGACAAGATGCTTCATCACTATGTGAACAAGAATGAGATAATTTTTCACTTCCATGTTGCAAGTAACAAGATTACCTTATTCATCATTATAGACTCTAATGATCATTCATAATGATGTCACATAAGTAGTTTGATAGTTTAAATACTAACATTGTGGTGTAGGTAGGAAGTTGTGATTTATACAAGAAAAGAACAACGCTGGTACATTTTGAACTTATTTTAATTTATTTCTAGTTCATTCTAATTTAAATTTGTGTACTAGGATATAAGAGTGAGGATTTCCACCCTCACTTGATCTCATGAATAACCACTATGGGTCCAAAGAAACCAATTCATTTATTCAAATATGCTTTCAAAAAACTATCTAACGCTTATCACAACAATCCAAATTGAGGTTAATAAATCAAAAAAATCCCAAGCCTAACAATGCATACGCATACTAAATTAAAATTACATTTCTTATTGTACGCATACTCAATAGTTAAGTAAAATACATAATCTATGCCATACGATTTCTCATGAAGTTCACTGAGAAAGATAGGTGAGCTATAGAATGTATACTATAGGATTTATCATGACGTTCGCTAAGAAAATAACTTTTTGGAGAAACTTCACTTTGATTATTTATCTAAATAAGGATTCTACAATAAAAGTATGACATGGAATTTAAACAAATTCAAATACTAAATAAGTAAGAAAGTAATGAGAACCCAAAAGAAAATATGGCAAGAAAGTTGTAAATATGTGGAGATGATAACCTGATGGGATACATTCAGGAGTTGAATTTGAGAGATAGTACCCTTCTTAAAAATCCATCGAATTATAGAACTTGAGCTATCTATTGTATCTACAAGTTGTGTGAATAAAATACATCCAATAACACTAGTAGGAAGAATGAAACATTGTCAGAGGGATTTCCATTGTTAGAAAAAAGGAACATTGGAAAGCTTTCAGGTCATCACTTGGAACAAAAACTTGACAAATACTAACATGAAAAAACAATAAAACCACAAAAACCCTTATCATAGATACTCTATTCAAACCAGTAGAGGTAATTCTTGTAGTATGGGACCAAGTCGACTAGAAAAACCCTGAAATAAAACCAAGAAAATGTAAATATGGTATAATATTTTTTCTTGGAAATCATGTATATTTAATAATTGTGAACTCTGGTAAAAAACTAAGAGGAAATTTATGGTTTCGTACTTCATAAGAGGTATCCATGTCCACGGGTAGCCTCCAAGCTAAGAATTTAGAGGATTTGTTTTTTACAAAAAAATCCTATGAAACCCTTGAACGAATTTCCAATAGAAAACCCCCATAATGGAATCCAGAGAAGGGGTAACCCGAAATCATGTATTAAATACAAACAAAAATAATTGAACACATGGTAAAGGAAGTGGAAAAGCTAGTTTATGAGGAATTTGAAAAGTTTAGTTGCTAAATGGGGTCGAAATTAGACCTAAGCACAAATTACTGAATGTTATTGATTAGGGTGTTTAGTGTAAATTCAAGGTTTCTAAGTCACCAGTAGAAGGTGGAATAAGCCCACTAGAGTATAAGAATTGATTCATCCTTTGTAAACAAGGTCAGTGAATATGGTTGGACTGGGTAAAGGTGCATCCTCTTACCAGTAGAGAACAAGGCTACAAGCCTATGACCTAGCTAGAGATGCCAATGTAATACACTTCACACATAGAACATTACGCCCACATATTTGTGCATCTATGAAGATTAGGAACAACCATCATAGTGTTATGCTTCATTGTATCATATCACTAGGAGAAATTCGTTATGTTCCAATGCACTACCCTTCAACGTAAAGCATCAAAATGAATCAATACTTCTATAAACATGCCCTAGGCTTTCTTCAGGAAAAAACAACCTTTCATCTCCCCTCTTTCTTCGTCCTATTGTTTGCTTCCCCTGTTGATGAGTGTTAAACTATCCATGTTTAGAGCCATGAAATATATTTGATAATGGAGGTTACCAGGAAAAAGGAGTTTCACTCCTACTACTTCACTAAGAAAACTATTATGTCAAGTGGTTGGGAATCGATGGTAAAGAACTATAGAAGGAAATCTGATGGGAACTATGGTAAACAAAAGAAGTTGAGTGAGAACAATGGTAAACAAAAGAACTCAAGCAAAACCTATTTTTTTGACATAATTAGAATATCAAAATTATAACTAATATAAAAGTTTAAGACAAGTTGTTAATTTAAGATGAAATTATTTGTGTAAAAAGAAAAAGAAAAACAAATAAAACTATTATTATATTTCTTTTCCATGGATTAGAGAAGCACTTTCTTTAGATATTATTTACAAAGTTGTATAAAAATCGTTTAGAACTTCAGTAAATTCACACTTAATGACATGTACATTAGTGAGAGGAAGAACAAGAATGGGTCTGAGTATTCATGAACAAACATTAGAAATCACTCAAAGAGACTAGACATCAAAAGCTAGATGAAAGCTTAATTCTACAATCATGCGCACCTTGTTTGTTAGCATTTTATTTTTGTCCTTTGCAACATTAAGGGCCTTATGATAACTTGAACTAATTTCAATCCAAGTTCATCTCCTTCCTCAAAGTATTTTTGAATTATTTTATACCACCTAGACACCACAAGGTATAATATTCAAATTATGACATCCTATTATAATCTACAAAATTGAAAGTGTGAGATGAAATCAAAACTTTGCAACAGTAAAATAAATTACATGTATGTTTCAATTTTCCTGAATAATGCAACTCCTTAATGAATTTTATCACTATGTCATTTTCATTCCTTACTACATATTTGCAAAACCCTGGCTACAAAAGTACCATACTAAACAAAATGGTGATGGTGAATTAACATTCTGTAGCAAGATTTTGTAATAGTTAAGTTATAGGTGGAAATATTAATTTTGATTTCAAGTACAAAAAGCTTCAACGAATCTTTGTACTAAGGCACAAGGTATGCCAAACCATGGTTCTATAATCTAAGGTATATTAAAAAATAAAAAAGGACTGCAATACCATTATCAGCCTAAATGTGCAAGCAGTCATTAATTTCCTATGAAATGCCAATAAAGAGATATTATAGGAAACAATTACTCTAACCTACATTTTTAAGTGCCTCCGTTTATTGTAAATAGGGATTTCTTTTATTACATGGAAATAAAATTCATTTAAATGGCATTTGAAATTTGGAAGAACACTTCTAAGTCCTCCATTAACACCCAAACATATTCTCTACCTATAGCCATATATGTTCAAAAATACCAACCCCAAATATGGCATCCTCAAAACAATAAAGCATGGAGTTATTAGTTGTTTTCAATCATGAAGAGAAATTAGCCATTTATTTCAATCTATTCCAATGTGAAATCATATCCTCCCTCCATTTCAATCTCATGTGCATTCATTACCATGGCTTCAAGGAGTCTAAAACCTTGAACAATTCAAGGTATTTCTTCTCTACTTCTACCATATATTGGATCACAAATATAGTCTAGCAAGTAGAATAGTTTAACATTTTATGAGGCCCGTCAAATAGAATATCTCAACATTTTATGAGGCCCATACCAATATTGACGTCATCTAATCTTGAAATAGATCTTCCAAAACTTCATTTCTCTAGAAATAAGAAAACAAATTTTGAAGTCAACAACTCGTGCAAGTTGAAAAGTAAGGCAACTAAATAAGAAGATTCACAAGTTTTCATTTGAAAACATGAGAACCTACTAACAACAAATTTTATTTATTCTCAATTCCTAGGCTAGGGATAAATCAAGTCTTTGAGATGTCACATATAAGAAATTAACATGAATAAAATGTAGAGTTACAATAAATGCAAGAAAATAGATAATTTTTTTGCATCTCATGAGGTCATACGTGATAACCCATTCCCAAAAAGAATATTAAATCTAACAATCACTCCATGAAAAATATAAACTGGGTATTAGGAGTCCACTCCAGAGACAAAACACACCCAAAAAGCCAAAATTCAATTTTGTGAGAGCTGGAAATGGCACCAGAGACACCACAAAAGGTTTCCAATCAAGTAAGATTCATATTCAAAATAGTTATTAACCTCCTTTAACCATCTAAAAGCATAATAATGTTGATCTACCTTACAGTGAAAGTTTCCTCCCGCAAGTAACCCATGGCATCAACAATCCATAAATATAGATAATGCACCAGAGGATGACCCTATCGAATTAAATAATGTAACATTATCTACAGGGATAAGGCTTTGTGACAAAAATGAAGACCAAGGGATCGGTGAAAAGACACTCATTGTAGCCACAGACCATGAATCTTAACCTAAGAACATCAACGTATCTTAAATATGAAATAAAAACCAACTCGATCATAGGATTTTCAATGGCAATGTTCGACTTAAGGCATTGTTTCCCTATTTCTCTAGCCCACTCCATTGCATCCCAAGCTGACTAGGCCTGTGGAAAAACCTAGTCCACTTTGGCCACACTACATACTTGGAAACTGACCAAATACTCAAATCTAAAGCCTTTTCCACAATTTTGTAAGCAATGGTAAGAAAAGTAATAAGCTTCCAACCATGTATAGAGTCTCTAATTGCATTCTTAGCAATAGGATTCATCAAGCCACCTTGAGACTTGAGAGACTCAAGGAGGAACCTAGAAAAACTAAATCTACATTCAAACAATAAATGTGATCCCCAATAAAGTCCCCCGTGAACTTAGAGACTTGATAAGGAAAACCATCCAATCTTGAGGACTTTTCATTTTGCATGGAATTAAAGGAAGCACATAAATCATCTCTCATAATATCCTAAACCAACATTTCATTGTACCCAGTAGTGACCTTTCAAAGGATAATCATGCAACAAGCATCTTGGGAAACACCCTCACTATTTTTCAAATCAAAAAGAGAAAATATAGAGAAAGGGATACCACTACTATGAATGTACAATATATAAAGTCCATACACTGAACCCCACCTCCACACTTGTCTCCTTCACATTCAAACATGGTCATGCTCCCCCTAAATATGCTTTAAGTTGTCAACATGGAAGAGACCATCCAATTCTACAACTATCCTTGCTCAAAGATAAGGATAGGGGCATACTGAACAAAAAAATGTATCACATGGTCCTAAATCAAGAGCATGACCCAAACACACATGCCTACTGCATCTAAACCACGAGAAATCACATGATTCTACAAATATAAAGAAAGAGAAAGCATCATGCCTCCACTCCCTAAAAAATTCTCAAAATTCCTAAAATGGGCCATTCCAACAGTTTCTCATTTTCTTTTGAAGCTCAAAACCAAATCCCCCTCAGTTAAACACATAATTCTATGCCAGCATGTTTATAAGGGATATCATCCACAAACGAAGGGAAGCATCCCTTGGATTTCCCCATGATATTTTCCTTGGAAAAAATAATAATATACTATATATATGGTGTATGTAATATTTTCAAGTCTCATTACGAAAGTGGCACATTCCATGTTGAGATTCCATTCTTTTAGAGTGCAAGTTCTCAATGTTATATCATCATCCTTCACTCAGCCACTAACATCATTGAGTGGATTTGGTGTCATGCCTTGTGGTCCCTATTTGGTTTGTGGTTGTTATCTATGTGATGCTCATAATAATTGTAAGTCTTAATACAATAATGCATTATCCCTATGTTTGGAGTCCATTCAACATTAATAAATTTCTCCTTCCTCCTATGATTACTTTCCACTGCTACACATGTACAATATATGAAGTCACGATGTAGGTCTCCAATGAAGTTGGGATATAAAGTCACAACACATGTCTCCAAGTAATTAAGGATGGATATATAATTTTATTGCAAATTTTAGCATAAAACATGATGGAAGGAACATGTTTGTAAAGTGAAAAGAAGAGGGTAAACTATCATCCCTAGATCTATGAAACACATTCCAAAAAAGAATGAAATATATCATGGAAACATATACAACATAAATAATAATATTAATGAAAGAAAAATGCATGTATACCAACCTATTCCTTTGTGAATAGATAAGTTTGGTTGAATAATATCTTTAGAGCTAACAAGGAAAATGTCACCAATATATAGATGATACATGGGAACATAGACACTACATAATTTTTCATATCCACTCTCAACTTGCACATGACAATGGGAGAAAAGTAAGAACTACCTTCCATACAAATTGAAATAATATTTCTTTAAACTATAGTATGTCAAAAGACATTGCATGTTTACAAAGAAACATGGAATTTTATTTATGACAATAATGATAATATGAAAATAGATATCAATTTGTAGATATCCAAGAAACATTTCCATCTGCCACTAAATTTCAACATTCATGTGGAATTCTTCAGTGTTAACTCAATTTCAAGGATATCTAACTCATAAGAAACAACATGAAGGACAAGTAATGATGTAATAAAACCAAATTCATATTCCCCTACATGTAGATGATGAATAATTGCAACCTCTTTAAAGGCCCTTGAGTTCTCGTTTGCAAAGAATAATCAACGTATAAGATTTAGAAACACTTTCTAACAAAACAAAAAAAAATTATCACCTTCTCCACAATCATAAATTTGATTCTTCAATAATTATTACATGTATTCACAAATTTATTGTATTCGACCAATCCATATCTCATTGAATGAAAAGCTAGGAATCCATTATATTTCAATCTATGGAAAAACTTCAAAAATTAAATCAAATATATTTTCTACAAATTTGACTATAAATTAGTGGAAAAGAGTATTTACTTAGTGTTAATGATTTGACATTTTCCAGATCTGATAAATAATTATACAATAAAACATGTTTATAAAATGTAAATTTGCTAAAGCCTAAAAGCAAGGCAAGATACTGCATCGTGCTTATGATGCTCAAAGTCAAACAAATACATGGACGTGTACCTATTAAAAGGGAGTTATATAGTTTAACATGTCAATAACATGTTTTTTAAAAATCCCAATATATGATGTCTAATCTCAGGAATACGCAAAGAAATGGTAGCACGTATTTGCTTCGAGACTAAGTGGATATGTTTGACAAGAGTTGCATTTTATTTAAGAACTATTCTCCAACCCAAAGGAGAGAAGCTCCCACCCATAAACATAAAAGTAAACCCATCAAGAATATGAATATACAAATAAGCACTCTTAACAATAGTTTTCCTATTTCATATGGGTTCAATTTGAATGCAACTTATACTAAGGTATTTCAGATCTGAGGAATTTTAAGCAATAAAAGCCAAGGAAGGAGGTCCCATTGCACAAAGGTTATTCATTGCATGATAGATATAGTTTAAAATTTTAGTTTACATCAAGGTGTAATAGGAATTCTTTCTCATGGATCACAAAGCCATCCAGTATACTGTTGATCTAAGATGATGCAACTTTAATGTAGAGAATGAACAACTAATATTTAGTAATTTATCTATTGACCTCCATTAGGGTTATGTTTGGACATATGTTAAGAAGTGGAAAGGGAAAAAGGTGAAAAATACGGAATTTAATCTCTCAGTATGCTAGCTAATGATTATTCTATAAAATTATAGTCCTATATCGATTTTGTAGAAAGATCTAGGCCAATAAGAATTACCAATAATAGAAGATACATATCAATAGAAGAATTACCTTTGGATACATATGTCAGTAGCAAAGAACATCTTGCTTGGATTGAGTGAAAAGCATATGAAATTACCCTAAATCCCACAAATAACTCGCTTTGTCTAGTATATATGAAAAGGGGATTTATCTATAGGAATTAGGTTTATTCATTTGTCTATGTCTGTCTAGGAGTCGTCCATTCAACTCTGAGAATGATATTATCATATCCATAACCATTAATCTTATTAATAGCCCTTTCTGCATCCACCATGTTTGAAATGGACGAAGCAAAAATCCATGCTTATCCCAGTCCTCTACAGAATGTTTGATAGAGGAACCCTTTATGCGGAGAAGTTTATCAAAAACATTTTAAGTTTATCACCTAACAATTTAGGAACAAATAATTTTTTCTTTAAAAAAAATGTCTTAAATTAAATCCTTTACCCCTTTTACTAGTGCTTTGTATCTGGATTGTAATAACTTAAGATTAATTTATCTTTAACAAAATTAGCTTAAAATCAATCTTTTACCCTTTTTTTCAGCTGAAAAAACCAACAATATTATATTAGATATAAAATATTGTTTACATATATCATAGGTCACATTTCCATCCACATTCAGTTGGAACGTTCTATTGCAAAAAATAGAATAACCTTTTCTATTTTAAGCAGTAGAAGATGAGGAAGGAGGTCCCATTGCACAAAGGTTAACCAGAGGAAACCCAAAATAGAAAAGGTAGTTATCATCAGTGTTCCACATATTCTTCTTGTCAAAAAACATATCATAACCCAACTGCCCATGAGTTGTAGTAACAGGAACCAATGCTTAGTGAATGTAAAAAAATTCCAGTATGTTGATAGAAGGAATTTGAATAGAATTTGTACCATAACATACTATAAGGAAGAAAAACTCCATCCTTAGATAATCTTTCAAAAAAAGAAACGAATTCTTTGCATGTATGTGTAATTTTCAGATCAGTGAAGTGTTCAATGATTTTCTAAATTCTAGCAACTAGTTGAAAAGGAGTGGTGGGTAGAAAGAAGATATATTATTAACCCACTCCACAACTACTTGTGAATCTCTAAATACTTCCAACTCTACCAACCAAACTTGCATGCATAGAAAAGAAGACCCCAAAGTGCCAAAACTTCAGCTCGTGTATTTGTCCCACTACTCCCAATCCATCATATTTGATACATAGTGGCCGACTGAATGATGATGTAGGAACCGCAGTTGCAAATCCCATCCTTACATGCACCATCAAAGTAACCCCATGGAAAGAATGTTAATTTAGTAGAGGAGAACTTAGTCTAAAAGTAGGTGTACCCCTGCCAAAATCTGCTTCCCTGTAATATGCCATGATGCAAACACACCTCTACCATATATTAGGTAAATTGTTCTCAAAGATGAGTGAATTTCAAATTTTCCAAATTCCCCACATAATTTATATAGGAAGTGGTTTGAATGTTTTATATTCAATAATCAAGTCCTAAATACAATCATTCATCGAAGAGTAGTTCCAATTCACCTGTAAATGCACCATATTAAATACACCATTCCAAATATATTTTGCAAAGGAGCATCAAAGAAATAGATGAGTTGGGTCTTCCATTGCCTCCATACTGAATAAAAAACAACTAGGTCCACCGTGTCCTTTACGGCACATATTGTCCCATGTCAATATTCTATTTTTCCAAATGAGCCAAGAAAGGAGCTATAGCTTTTTTAAAATCTTCCACTTCCATATTTTCATAAACCATTTACTGGAGGAAGAAATAATAGGTGGGGAATGTACTGGTATGACTCTCTTACCTTTATTTGAATCATCACCAAATTGTGGTTTCATTCATATTTATCCTCATTTTTAGTGAGAAATATTCCCACATGTGCAAGGTCTTTGACGTAGATATTCCATCTGTCTACAAGTTCCTCATATAATCCAATGTCGGAAACCATGAGCCAATAGGGATTTGAAAATACATCCTATATAAAATATTTGACTAACATAGTGTATGCCCAGATTGTAGATTTTCTGTAGAAGGTCTAGTGGATAGTCGTGATCACATTTCAATCCACAAATTCGATCTAAGACAATTTCAATGTTTATTCATTTGACAAGTTACCACTGAATATTTCTCATACTCCATTGGAGAACCTTCATAAACCTCCTCCAAATATAGGATATGTCACATGGGATGTGTGCGATAGGTTTCATCCACAATATCATAAATTTATTTTGGAGGTATTTAGATTGCATGATGTTATGCTAGAGACCATATCCATTTAGATCGGGCCAAAAAAATTTCATAATTAATTCCCAACTCATGCGCTCAAGATCAAGGATGCCCCAACCTACTTCCTCCTCCTCCATGTCATCACCTCCATGTTGGCCAAATGATATTTGTACTTATTAGGGTTACCATCCCAAATAAATCTAGAGATGATCTAGCATATACTTTTAATTCTATTCTTAGGGAGAGTGAAGAGATGAAGCTAGTATATAGAGATGCTTTGAAGGACTGTTCAAACTAGAGTCAACTTGACTCCCAGGGAAAGCCATCTATGTGCCCATGATAAAAATTTATAGTTGGATTTCTCTATAATCTAGCTCTTGTACTTAATTCCATAACAATTAGGTTTGAGCATAAATCCAAGATATTTAAAACCCACATCCAATGCAGTGTAGACAACACCAAAAATATGAGAAATCTCTAGTACCAATGCATCATCTAGGTAAGTAGAAATAATATGAGACTGACTATTATTCATAAGGAGTCTAGAGACTGATCCAAATAAGTCAATAATTCCATAATTATGTCTCCATTCTAGAATATATAATCTACCAAATGGTAACACATCATCGACAAAAATCAAATCAGTAACCATGACTTGTCTACTAATAAAGATACTTGTTAGTGACCCATCCATATGTGTCTGCAAGAGAAAGATGCTAAGTCCCTCAATAATAAGAGACCCTGAGATGCATAAAATAATTTAGTAGGAAGTCCATTAAGTAATGTTGCAATAGATTTCCCCCTTAAACCTGTAAACTATCTTAGAGTTTGTTGGGCAATTTAATTACTTAAATTTATTTCATTAAATTATCAACCGGGGAAACTCGTAAGCTTGTGGTGATGCCAGCAAAATATATGCAGGAGTAGGCAACTAACGCTATGTCTAACTAAATGATTTATGATTCAATATAATATGCAAGGGAAGAGGCTCCTAATTGAGGATGTCCTGGTTGTCCTTCCCTACAGTATTATAGATTGAAAAGAAATCATTGATTACATAAAACTAGAAACTTGAAATAAAGACAAGAGAATGAATTTAATTGTTGTTCAGATTCAAATAGAGAGCGAGACTAAATTATTCCCTTGATTGTCCCCTAATATACTGATCCAAACTAAACTAAGATTCATTCATAAGTATAAGAATGAAATAACTTTAAACTTAAAAGCAAAATAATGAATTTCAATTATCATGCAAATCAAATAGAGGGAGAGCCTAAATTAGACCCTTGGTTGTTCCCTCATATGTTGATAAGATTTTAATTTAAAACTCATTCATCAATCACAAACAAATCCTCAAACATATAAGCAATGAAATAAGATCTATTATGAAATAAAATGTTCCTTTGATCTTTTTAGAGTGAGCTCAATTCTCCTAAGAACAAAGTGACAAGCTATTCCATAAATTCATATACTACATTAACACAATTTATATCTAAAACTATATAATGGAAATTTATGTAAAATGAAGCTTTATTCTATTCCATCATAAGTTGGATACATGCTCCAAGAGTCCTCCCCTTGGAATGGAGGAGGTACTCCTATTTATACAAGAAACTATGATAACAACCTCATAAATGTAGACCCACTATTCTCTCCTTTGACCCACATATTTATCAACCAATGGTGACACATAACCCTATCCTCCATGATCTCCTCCATGAGGTCCATGATCTTCTCCATGAGGTTCATGATCTTCTCAAATTCGAATTTGAACATAGAGTGCCACATAAGGATGCCTTGGAAGCTTCCTTTGTACCTACGCATGTCAACAAACTCATTATAATTGTTAGGTATAAGTATAAGCATATTATTTTCTAAAGTTTAACCATCAATCCACTTTAAAATGTTAAGAATTAATAAACTTTGGAAAAGCATAGTTATAACCCAATGATGAGGTAAATGTAATGATGTGGAGGTTGAATGGAGGTGACATGAAGGTAATATGGAAGTAATGTGAAGGTATTGGTGAATAATGGAGTGATAATAAGGACTATTTTGAGGCCCAACATACCCCCAAACTGAAGATATTGCATGTCCTCATGCAATATATTACATTACTTTTTGATACTTGAGCTTGGCTTAAACTCTACATGATATCATTTACTTATCTTTTGCAAAGCATTTTTTATGAACTGCAACTTGGTTGGTTCTTGTGTTTCAACCATATTTTATTTGTTGCATTCAATTTTAATGTATGATCTTTGTATATTGATAATGTGATTTTTATTGCAGAGTATTTGTGTTGGAATGTATCATGGTTGGTTCTTGTGTAACAACCATGATTGTGTTGGCATCCAATTAACTTATAAATACTTTTGACAAAGCCATTTGTATGCTCATGTAATAGTGAATATATTTTGAAGGTAAGTGGGTTTTAAAATGTGATATATGAATATGGATGTTATATGAATGTGACAAAGTATGTATGTAAATGTATGATTCCCCTTAAATGGATGGTTTTGGCAGTTATGTGAAATGAGGAAAGGAAGTGAAGTTTTTCCAAAAATTATTATTCTAACTTTTCAAGGAATTTAATGGTTAAAAGTTAGAAAATATCATACCTTAACTTACGCTTCCAAAAATGGATGAAAGTTGTGCACGTGTGGCTGTAAAAATGTTGTTCATAGTCTTCTTTACTTGGTTGTGAAAATGGTGGATGAAATCGAAAAAGTGAATATTTTATTCTTGCTGCATCTACCACTGAATCTGTGGTTGGATATTTTGCTGAATGTTCAAAATCTACTGCTAATTGTGGCTGAAAATGTATAAGGCTTGGAAGGTATACAAAATATAGAAATTACATTCACCCCCCCAGCCTTATTTATTGACTTGTCCTTAAGTCAAACTGAAAAACAATGAAAGGAAATCGTCTTCATCTGCTACAAAATTTGGGCCTTCAAGTCTTCAACACTCGATGGCACAAATATTTCCATGTGAATAAATGTGTTGATGTCGAACATGGAAAGCAGCCATCGGATTACTGACCATTGATGAATTTCATTAACCAATGTGAGGCAAACTCACCATTAATGTCAATGAGTGCCAAGGTACCTAAGTACATCTTGCGAAGTGCGAATAAATGAGCCAATGTCGAGCCACTTGCAAGATCCAAAGATCAAGGGACATTGGTGTATTCCCAAGATTACTGGCGAGAGAGCCTGTCATTAAGGCATACAAGCCTCAAAGTGTTAATAATGACTCTAGTCTTTATCCCAGATAAGGTGCTGAGGTTGATGGGTCAAGACTTGTTAGAAGGGAGGCCTTAAGGAATCCTCCATCATCTAAGACGAGTATGAAATAATGATTTTGAAGGACCGTAGATGGAAATTTGCATTGAAGCAAGGTTTATTTGAAAGGAAATGAAAATGGGGTGACTCAGCTTTGTAAGGGAGCTGAATGACTTTATTCATGGGCTATAGGTTAGTGAAAGAGACAGGAAAATGAATGTGAAGGAAAATAGAATGGAAAATTTATCAAGGTTTTATTTGAAAACATAGAATGGTCAAGGAGTCGAAATATAATGGCGAATGTAAAGGGAAATGAGGTGAATGTTTATTAACTGAAGAAGCATACTGGCATCTGAAAGGCTTGCATTGAGGACTCATTGGGATTTACAATTTTACAAAGGGAAGAAAATATTGGTTGTAATGAATATGGACTTATTCATATGATTCATCATAAAATTGATCTGTTGGAAGTTCAGTTGTCGACAAATTAGACTCCTTGAATGATCATATGATTAACGCAAACCTGCAAAAACTTGGCATTCACAAAACATAAATATATCCAAGCAAAAGTGATCAATTTCTACTTGGTTTTTTATGCAAAAATTAAACACCAATGAAACAGATTTCAATAAAATCAAATGTATAAGTTAGCCCAATTCCATGATTTTTTACAAATCCATTTTCAAATATGAAATGAGTATAGTTAACTCCATTCTTATGTAACTTTTGTAAATAATATTCAATTTTGTTGCAATTATGCAAATCCCGAACATAGTCGAAATTGTTTCATGATTTGCATCGAGGATATCGAATTTCACATGTCGTCCTTGATCTTGTATTTGCCAAAATCTGTATCATTACAAGATGTTTAATACAGATGCATCAAATAAAAACAAAAACAAAAACAAAAATAAATTCAGAATAAAAACTAATTGTTACTCCTTGTCGAAACTTTCATCGTGTTGTGATTTTCTGTGCTTTTCCCATATTCCATAACATCACCAACCAACAACATTACACATGAACAAATATCAAATGCTTGAATGTCAGAGAGATATTGCGCAGTAGCAAAAGGAGTCAATGCATTGAAGGATGTGGCAGTGAATGTGCAATATTGGTCGATGTTGTGTTGCCATGTGGTGGCAAAATTGTTGTTTAATTAATGTTGTGTCAAAATTGAAGAATAATTAACAAATACCAATCCCTACAAGATTTGAACTCATGACCTCCATTATGTAATTTGAAGGACTTACCAATAAATCACAAGTCACATTTATGAATTTAATGGAAATTTGGAAATTATTCTAAAATGAAAATTGAAACAACAACTTGACAAATGGCCAATCTAAATCCAAGATTTTTAGGAAATATGATTCAAAACTATTTTCCAAATCATTTTTCATATCTTTTGAATTCAGTATTTCCAAGATTCTTAGGAAAATGAAATTCCTAAATATTTGCCAAATTATTTTTCATATCTTTTGAATTTATCATTTCCAAGTTTTTTTAGAAAATGGAATTCCAAAATATTTGGCAAATTATTTTTCATATATTTTGAACTGATTCTTTTTACCTAAAAAGTGGATTCTTTAACCAATTTTTATTCTATAAAAGCTTGGGAAATGTTTATGATTTTTTTATATATATTTTTTTTGTTGCATGTTGTAAGAATGGAGAAAATCTCATCTTTGTAGGAAGAATTTTTGTTTTTTTTTTTTTTTTTTTTTTTTAAATTAATGTTTTTTTGTTATTTAATTATTTAATTTTATTTTTTCTTATCAATTTTTTTTTTTTTTTTTTTTTTTTTTTTTTTTTTTTTTTTTTTTTTTTTTTTTCTGTAGCTTGGGCAACACTACTGGGTGATGGCCATATCTATGTGGCTGAGCCAATGGATGGCCATGGCCTTGGCTGTTGGCTGCATTTAATTGAAAAACCGTTTTTTTTCACTAACCTCACAAATAACACTCCAGAGAACCCTGAAAATCTCTCAAATGGTTACGAATTTTGCAAAAATAGTTTGCGCTCAAGATAATTCACCCTGTTCTGAGAAAAACCCATGTTTTATATTTTTCAGATTGATTTCCATTTGGTCACAAAATTCATTTTAAAAATCACGTTTTTAACCTCTGCGAATTTGGCCTGGAATTACAATGAAATTCGTTTTTTTCTTTTTTAAATCACAGCAATGCACAACTATCTTTTATTTTTTCAAAATAACACATAACATTTGCAGTGATTTGTTTCCTTGGCTTCCATGAATTTTTATTTGTTTACTTTATTCTCATTTTTGTTTTTGTGTTTTTATTTATCTTTATTATTTAGAAAAACAAACATTGGTTTTTTCAATAAAAAATATGCTAACATGAAATCCTTTTTCTGATCCTCCAGATCACACAAAACGCAGGAGGAGAGCATACTTATGGATTCTTTATGTAATTAAAATTTGAAATTTGAAAATAAATATAAGAAGAATTTGATTTAAAACCTCAAATTTTAACTTTCTAATCTCCACTTGTTTTCCTTCTTCACAAATATTCCTTTGATTGTAGATCTTCCTACCAATGGTTAGTGAATTAGGTGGCTCTTACTACACCACCAAAATTTCCAAGAAATAAATGAAATCAAATTTTAAAAATAAAAAACTTTTAAAAAAACATTCCAAGCTTGGTTTTATTTTCCTATTCTATCCTACTCCCTTTTGAGAAAGAGATTGTTATTTTTATTTTCAAGAGTATTTTTAATAAAGCCGTTTACGGATCAAAGTCTCTAGTATGCTCACTTGCAAATTTGGAAAATATACTTGAATGCTTGGAAGGATATGAGAGATCAATTGCACATTTGGATTAAATGTTAGGATTCATTGAAGAATGGAAGAAAGTTGTGGCCTAGTCACCTTTTGAAACCAATCTTCAATGTAGTCCTCATTCTCTTGACTCTCCTCTAAATGCTTGAACATCATTCTATATTTCCTGTCCATAAATGGATTAGTTTAACACGTTTATAATGATAATATCGATTGAAATTTATGCATCCTATTTATCATGATTTATATATGCAGCTAAAAATGAGATTCAAAGCTAACGCCTATGTATACTTCCCCATGTTACGAAGATCTTGCTGTCACCAAGTTATCCTTTCAACATGAGTTAGCTTTTCCAAAGAAAAATACTAGTACTAAATTAAATTTATAATGCCTAATCCCTAAGCACCATGCCCGACAATGGCACCAAAATTTTGGGCAATTTAATTACTTAAATTGCTTTCATTAAATTATCAACCAGGGAAACTCGTAAGCTTGTGATGATGCCAACAAAATATATGCAAGAGTAGGCAACTAAATCTATGTCTAACTAAATGATTTATGATTCAATATAATATTCAAGGGAAGAGGCTCCTAATTGAGGAGGTCCTGGTTGTCCTTCCCTACAGTATTATATATTGAAAAGAAATCTTTGATTACATAAAACTAGAAACTTGAAATAAAGACAAGAGAATGAATTTAATTGTTTTTCAGATTCAAATGGAGAGAGAGACTAACTTAGTCCCTTGATTGTCCCCTAATATATTGATCCAAACTAAACTAAGATTCATTCATAAGCATAAGAATGAAATAATTTGAAACTTAAAAGAAAAAGAATGAATTTCAATTATCATGCAAATCAAATAGAGGGAGAGCCTAACTTAGACCCTTGGTTGTTCCCTCATATGCTGATAAGATTTTAATTTAAAACTCATTCATCAATCACAAACAAATCATCAAACATATAAGCAATGAAATAAGATCTATTACGAAATAAAATGTTCCTTTGATCTTTGTAGAGTGAGAGCTCAATTCTCCTAAGAACAAAGTGACAAGCTATTCCATAAATTCATATACTGCGTTATCACAATTTATATCTAAAACTATATAATGGAAATTTATGTAAAATGAAGCTTTATTCTATTCCATCATAAGTTGGATACATGCTCCAAGAGTCCTCCCGTTTGGAATGGAGGAGGTACTTCTATTTATACAAAAACTATGATAACAACCTCATAAATGTAGACCCGCTATTCCCTCCTTTGACACACATATTTCTCAACCAATGGTGACACATAACCCTATCCTCCATGATCTCCTCCATGAGGTCCATGATCTTCTCCATGATGTTCATGATCTTCTCAAATTCGAATTTGAACATAGAGTGCCACATAAGGATGCCTTGGAAGCTTCCTTTGTACCTACACATGTCAACAAACTCATTCTAATTGTTAGGTATAAGTATAAGCATATTATTTTCTAAAGTTTAACCATAAATGCACTTTAAAATGTTAAGAATTAATAAAATTTGGAAAAGCATAGTTATAACCCAATTATGAGGTAAATGTAATGATGTGGTGGTGGAATGGAGGTGACATGAAGGTAATATGGAAGTAATGTGAAGGTATTGGTGAATAATGGAGTGAGAATAAGGACTATTTTGAGGCCCAACAGAGTTGTTCCCTTAATATTAGCAGGGAATGTCTTAAATTTTTGAGCATAAAAGATACAACCATATCCCTGACAGATAATATCAAATTCAAAGAGGAATGTTTCGATACCTTTAGAAGAGAGACCATGGAAATTAGTTAATGTTGTCAAAGGAATACACTTCATAGGTGCATCACCTCTAATATATCCAATTGGAAATTTTATCATGGAAGTTGTATGAGCCATGAATATATTTCAATATTCACTTGGAATCTCAAGAGTATCTATTTTTTCTACAATGCAGGGTTGAGCCTGTCTAACATCACTTCCTTGATCAAATGGTAGAGTGAATTCCCTCAAGTCTTTCTCTATTGGAAATAATACTGAGAGGGGGGTGAATCAGTATTATCAAATCAATAATTTGATTTCCCAAACAGATTTATATACACTACTTCAATGAAGTGAACATGTACATGCAACTACACTTAGAGAAACCATCGTATATACAGAGAACTTGTGATTTAGACAATTTATCATGTGTTGAGCTTAACCAGTATATCAAACATTTATTAGACAGTGCAATAAAAGCATAATAAATCATTACACATAAGAAACACACATGAACACCAAGATTTAAGGTGGAAACCCAATGTGGATAAAAACCACCTGCTGCTATAGTCTTTGTCTTCTTTTAATGATAGAAAATTTGTTTACAATCTTATACTAGTGCAGACTCATACTAGTATGCAGGCTTCTACTTGCATAAGGTTACAACCTTCTCTCATTCTCCAACTTTTGCTGGAAGGGAGCTACAACCCCCTAGCTCTTGTACTAGCCAATATGCTTACTAGTACGTAGGTGCTAGCCTGTAGAAAACTCCACTCTTCCACCAGGGACCACGTTTAATGAATTTTCAGAATGGATACTCCTGGATCACAAAACCACAATTTGAAGGCCACGTTTCGTAAAATTTTCACACTAGACCCATCAAATATTTTAAACTTCAACTGCGTCAATCAATATTTAGTTAATATGAGGAATGATATCACTGACACCAGAATACTGTACTGAACCCAGAACCCTACTTCATCATTCAGAATCTACTGTAACCTCAAATATTATGCATTAGAATGTATACACTACTTGGTTGTACCCAAATTGCGTGTATACGCTACTTCTGTTAATTGAACCTTCATATACCTTCAAAACTACTGTAAACATAAACTTTTGAATGAAGTCTATACCAACTATCAATATACTGGATATCTACTGTCAACTTCCAGAGATTTACAAGGCAGGGACAACAATCACTTCTTCTCACTTATACAATCAATCAATCAAATGCCATCCTCCTTATGTATTTAGTTTTCACATTCAGATCTAAGAAGACTTCATTGACAGAAAGTAGTAAAATAATAGGATTTGATCAGATAGTTCAATGAGATCTAAAAAGGAAGCTTTTCTTTTGTATATACTACTTGAAAGAATCGAACCTACATGTATACGGTCTTTGGCCGAGACGAACCTGCGTACAGATCTACAAATATTGACTTAGAACTTTGCTGCATTTCCAGACTTCAGATAAACCTAGATCTTGATGGATAATGAGTAAAACAGGCGCAAAACATTAAATCTAGTTTCAACCAATATCAGGTCATTCAAGAATAAGTTATTTCATGTCTCATGATCCTGATCCAACATTGAGCTCAAGGTGCACATAAATATTTCAGATCTAGTCCCAAACACAACCCTGCAACATAAAGTATACTTCAGATAGAAGTATTCCTTAGAATTTTATTGCTTGCACACATGGCCTAATGATATTCTTCTCCTTGTACTTAGGACCAATACCTCGGACCAAATACCTAGGGTCAATACCTTGGACCAAATACCTCAGACCAAATACCTTGGATCAATACCTTGGACCAAAAAATTGGTTTTCCAATATGTATGCGCTTTTCCTCTTGTGAAAGTGTGTGTATACGTTATACGCTACTTTTTCTCTATTAACCCATGTGTATATGCTTTTTGGACAAAGTGAACTAACGTATACCTCTCTTTCTTCATTCTTTGGAGTTTGACCTATAATCCTTTGTTGTTTACCTGTTGCACTGTGAACTGTCGTCTGAGTGAGTTTCCATCAAGGACAACACCTGTATAACGATGCCAACATCATCTTCCTCTTCTGAACTTATAATGCTAAATTATTTTGATCCTTTGCTTCCTATTTCTTCTTGCCTAAATTCTACTTATGTTATTGGGGAGGGCTCTAACATGGAAATTGACTACCCTCCATATTTCATATCAGATCCTATATGGGATCTGATTCTAATAGTAACCCGTCATGATGCCCCTAACTCAGCTCTTGAAATGATTTCTTGGATATAGGTAACTCTGCCTAAAAATTTTCATCCCTCCCCTTGGGGGTCTTCCTCTACTAATTTTATTTGAATCTATATTTATGCAATCACGAAGCAAAAAAAAAAAACATTCAAACAAATCTTAAGCTCAGGACCTGGAATAGGGTGGAATCTTCCCCTCCCAAGATGAGAGAGTGGCCCCTAATGTCAAGAAAAAAAAAAAGAGAAACAAAAAACCACAAAATTTAAGCTCAGGACATGAAACAGGGTAAAAAAAAACCTTCCTTTCCCACGACAAGAGAATGGTCCTATGGTCAATACTAGTTGTGTTTTTGTGCCTTTGATAACCTCCTCAATAATGGTGCCAAACCGTTGGTGTTGAGATATGAATTATAGAATTCACACTTTTCCACATTAATTATTAGATGAGGCCTCGTCTGATTGTTTCAAGGCTATCGTGAAAAGTCTATGGAGGCCACAATTTCCCTACCTAGCATTGAGCATTCAATCAACAATATAAAAACATGTAACAACAAGTCATAACACTAAAAACAAATTAAGATTCACAACAAGGCAACTTAATGAACCATTACAGTGATAAAGAAATAAAAATAACATAAATAAACCTATGCAAACCAAAAATCCAACAACCAATGATCAAGAGAGTGGGCCCAACTCTCTAATCAGGGCCATAGCAAAGAACGAAGACTAGTTAATACTTCAGAAGATCAGGATTTCATTAATTAAAATGAAATTACAAAAGTATGAAGTTACATTCAGAACTCTTGTCTCTCTCCCTATTTTCGCTAGCTTTTCTTCCTCTGTAATCCTCACTTAAACATTTCAATGTTACAAGAATAACATTAATGATTCCCAGATATTACTGCACCTATTTGGATACAAATACATATAAATCGTTCAAAAATAAGCAATATATAAATATAACAAATGCATTGGTCCAATCAGGCTCTCGTCATTTGAATTCGGTACAACCAACATCCTGAGATTAGCCCTCCTAGCCCATCGAAAACCATACGTTGAATTATAGCTTGTTGATCATAATTCTTCAAATTTGCAAAGAAATATGAGTTAGAAAGTCACATGAGCAATGCTCCCATAGGACTACGCTTCATCAATTAATAACTCACAAAGACATGATGAATAGATATACCTTTGTTGCTTGAGATACAAATTAACCTCAAAAAGACATGAAAAACAGGAGAAGGAAAGGGATAAAAAGATAGGTAGAAGGTAGGAAAATGTAGCAATCAACATCTCCCCCCAACTAGATTTTTTGCATGTCCTCATGCAACTCACTTCCTGCGCAAGTTTTGTTTTGGAACCACTATGGTTGGCATGAAGTTGTGCAAGGTCACATCTCGCAGACATATATATCTCGAGAAGATTGAAACCATGGGTGCGAATAATATCCTTCCACTAGTCTTCCGCTGTCACATAATCTGGTGTGTACTGCTCCGAAGGCAGCCCAATAATGGGAAACTAAAATCTCAACCCTATCCACTAGGTCTCATAGTGTTGGATGCATGTGATATATCATGGGATTTGTTCCATGACCTAAGAAAAATTAGGGGTCCCAAAACGTTCACGCCCCTGCATGGTTGATGATGACAACATCCATTATTTATGACAGATGTCCTGGGCCTCCTCTTGCCAAGTAAGGATCTGCCTCATAAATATTTCAACGCACCACTTCTGTTTTGTCAACATTTGGTCCTTTCATCCATCTAGCTCCAAAAATGTTTGATGACTATTAAAAATATTCATTGACTGACAATGTTCGATCTTGATTACAAGTGGCCGATGTGATCTATTTTCTTTGAACACGTTGAAGGATTTCTTCCATTTAATATGATTAATAAATTAAGAATTAAATTCTCACCTAAATTTCTCCCACATACAACACTGGGTTGAATGACTGATTATTCTCCCGGATATAATTGTGCATATAAAGTTCACACATGAAGTGTCGACTCTGGAAATTGTGAGCTCTCCGGATCCGCATGAACTACATAGAGTCTTCTATGTCGTGGATAATTTCCTAGTGGACACATTCTAAAGAAAAAATATATATTTCTCCTTAAGTAACAATTCATAGCAACTAGCAGGAGGTTGGCATGCCATTACCTGCAACGTTAGGGTTAACATTTCATCCTTGTCATCCTTCAGTAGCTGAATTTTCCCTTGTAATTTGTTAGAGTCGGTTAAGTTATCCCTCCATCAGAGATCAAAGCTCTTTTGCATTTCATGTTTAGTTGTTCCATCAGTTTTGATCAGTTTCATTTCGATAGGCATACCATAACTCTGATGGAGCGGTTTGTGTCACTCATTCCCCTCGTGCTTGGCACTGCTGGTTCAGGTCTATTCATTAAAATAAGTTTTCAAAGGTCATTTACAATCATGTTTTAAATTTTTAGGTCTTAGGTCTAGGGTTGAGTCAATTTTGTCTTGAAAAGTCTTAGAAGATCAGTAGGCCAGAGGGATGTCTTTGATAGATCATCATTTCAATAATTTTCATCATTATACAGCTGAATTAGGACTTCTCTTCAAAACTCTGTTTTGAAGATAAGTCGCCATCTCATTTTTGTAAAAAATTGTCAAAATTTTCAATTCTTCAAACGTTCAAGTGCAGCCTTGATCTCCTTTGCCAGAGCATATCCAGCTATCCCTGCAAACAAAAATCAACAAAGAACTTCAGTCCAAACCTCAGAAAAGCATGAGAAAATAAAAAAGCATCATTGTATTAAGAAGACCAAAAGTGAAAGTGCCCAAACTATACAAAGTGGGTTTTTGGAAGTCAATTTATTCAAATTAGATATTTTTGTTGTATATAAGGTGAAAACAAGTCTTTTTGTTCATCACACATTAGAGCAAGAGCGTGTTCAAGATTGGAGGGTGAAAAACCAAGTTACAAACCCTTGAGGCAAAGTTGAAGGTGCGCACTATGCATAGAACTTGCGTGCTACGCACTGGGCAGTGCGCTACGCATTGGGCGCGCACATCCTGTGTTAATCTACATAGGCGCTACGCACTGGGCAGTGTGCTGCGCATTGAACCTGTGCGCTACGCACCCATTCCAACATTAAGTTTATGTGCCTAAAATGTGTCAAATCGCCTCTGAAGCTGCAAGTAGGTGTTTCTTTGACTCAATCAATCAAGTTGAATATTGTCTAATGTATGTTTGAAGAGTGAAAGTGGTGTGTTGGGTATAAGAAAACAAATCAAACCCTAGGCCCTTATCAAAATCTTTTTAAAGGGTATTAAAACTTTGTATAGGGTATTTAAAGGTATGTGAGTAATTGATGAAGATTTTTCTCCCTTTCCTTGGTAAAATATAACTCCTTGCCCATTTGAAAATTTTGAGACAGCAACACTTCATACCAAAATATTTTTGTGACTGTTTTATGCCCAAATATACCAAACAAAATATCCATTATGGCATAACTCTTTTGATGCTTCAGTTGGCTTTTTGAGGATGCACTGAAATTGGGATTTCATCACACCTACAACATACATGTTGCAGTCTTCCTATTGCAGTTATTTTGTTCTCAAAACCATGTCAGATACAGAGTTATATTATGAGCAGGAAAATGACAGTGATTCCACAACAGAGGGAAATGTGCCACAAAGGCCTCGCAGAGGTGGCAAAGGTGGTAAACATCTTAGAGAGGAGCCCACTTCTATGGCACAATTGCAGGCTTGCCCACTTACCATGGATTGTTTTCGCCATCAGTCATGCTATCATTTTTGTGAGCTAATTTCACAATTTCAGCATCATCGTGAATTAGCTCGCTTGTTTTTTCTCCATTTACATGATGGCCATGTAAACCTCGCTGGAGTTAATTTCATTTTGTCACCAGAGACCATTGCAGAGGCCACGGGAATTACGAATATCGGGGAGCAATGGAATAAGCGTCAGAAGATAGAGAAATAATATTATGAGCCATACATTAAACCAGGGTATATGAGGCACTTGAGCAGAGTTTTTCCTTTCCACTACCTGAATGATCGGTTTGCACCTTTGATGAAACTCATCATCCGGTATTTTAGTTGTGAGGGCAGATTCTCCCGTCTTTATGCATACCATGTCCATTTGTTGATGCATTTTACAAGGGTGTGTCTGATGAACATCCCATACTTCATGTTTCGCAACATAGAGAGGATGGTGCCTTTAGTGCAAAGGAAGAGCCCAACACATCAGCATAAGAGCATATATCATTATGCATTGATCAAGATCGTGGTGATTCATCAGTTGGCACAGCAGGGCATTACATGGGAGGATTTTATTTCTCATGACTTCTTCACAGCACTCCAGCCACCACCAGAGATAGTTCATGATGAGGGAGGGCCTTCACAGCAGCTTGACATTCCTAAGACAGAGCATGTAGATGCTCCAGTATATGTGACATATCAGAGAGGCCACAGGGCCTTGTTTGCATCCGCACGACGAGTACTATCTCCACCCGGGGTGGAAGAGGTCTTGTTGACATCATCAACAAAGTGAGTATTATCTCCACATCATGTGGAAGGGGTCTCGCCTCCGTCTTCAGCACAAGTACAGATTCATGATAGGGTCAAGAGACCCGTGGTTGATGAGGGTTCTTCAGGAGGTCAGGATATGGGTATCATTGATGTTGATGTTAGCTCGCCTAACTCGGAGCTCAAGGAGATTATCCGAGAGAAAAGGGTCGAGAATGAGTCACTGCAAAAGAAATTGCATATGGCTAAATGGGTGATCAACTACTTAGAGCAGCGCAACAAATAGCTGGAAGATGACCATGAACTTTATGAGCTGCGGAAAATTCGGGAAGACCGGGAATTGACCCGAAGGAGACCCGGTGATTTGACACCTATTGATCGAGAATCAATGCTCATCTGGGTAAACACTCATTTGGCGAAGTTGTTAGCGAAGGCAAATAGGGACAAGGACATGTTTCATCACATGAAGACTCACTATTGGGCTCGCATGCATGTTTGCAAAGCGAGAATGAAGATCCTCAAGAGGCGTTTGAGAAAAGTGCAAAAGCAACACAAAAGGCCTAATCCACTTCGAGTTTTGGCCGAGGCTTCATTAGTTGAGCATGATACATGATGGAGGGTCTTCACTCCAAATTTGGGCAAATTTGGAGAAAATTTTGTCATTTCAAAATTTTTGGCTTGTGAAACAGGTTTTTTGGCTCTACGCATAGCGGGCAACGCGCTACCCTAAAGATTGGGAGGTCCAAATGACAAATGGCTTGTATTTTTGGATTTTTCATGAAAAAATACACATGTTCAGCCATTTCCGAAGCATTTCATTGAGATTTGGATGGTCAAATTGTCCAAAAACATCATGAAAACAACCTTGCTGCCGCCTTTTCCAACAGCAGGAAGTACCTCTGGGAGAATTCAATTTTGAGGGGGAAAATGAGCTCCAAATTGGAACATTCCACTTGGGTTGGAAAGTAGATGTCCAAGGCTTTCCAACGAGCTATCATGAGCTCAATTTGGATGTCGTTACGTGCCCCAAAGACAGGCTCAAATGTGCACTATGCATAGGGATCACGGGCGCTACGCATACAATTTTTGGCGCAGTTTTTCACCTTCAGCTCAGGAATTCAGCTAGTTTTCACCAGTTTCACTCTTTGATGTAATTATTGATCCAACTTGATGTAATTTGATGTATGTAAGGTAACATGGCACTTATCTATCTTCTTCTAGATGATTCATTCACAAATTAGCAAGAAACTAATGTAATGAATCAGTTTCCTTCTTTTTAGAGGCAGGTTGTTTGGTCATCTAGATTCTTGCTCCATGTTTAGAATTTGTTCAAACTGCTCCTAGAAGGAGGAGCTCGACCCCAAGAGGCTATGGAATGAGGATAGCTTGGTCTATATATGTAAATTTTCATTTAGCAGGAGATGTTGAATGCTTGGGAATAGCTTGACACTCTATTGTACATATCTTATCTGCATTTTTGGCAAAGGAAAGACCAGGGTTTTGCAGCACTATTTGGGATTCATGTGGCTTTATGTTTTTATGGCGTGTTTCTCTCAGTACTTGTAAGTTGTGTATGTGTATCATTTTCTTTATTTAATCTGTTGTAATTAAACAAATGAAGTGTTAAGCTAGAATCCATGAACTTGCCATGCTCTGCCTTTAAATTTGTTTAATTTTCTATGTTTTCTTCAATTTAAGGAGAATCGTTGAGATTCCTTGCTCTCCTTAGCTCCTCACCAGTCTGATCTACCCATCTCACTTGCTTTAAGGTATCAAAACAATCGCCTATCTTGCCCCAAGTAGACCTCTTCAAAAACTGTGCCTCATCCCTGCACCCAAAATTGCCTTTCCGTTGAATTCAGCAAAACTTCAAAAAACCAATTTCAAAGTCCTTGTACTTCATACCTAGCCTAAAATTAGTCATCAATTTAGTCATCTCGAGCCTCGTTGATTACCTTTTTCCAAGATTGACTCGGAGAGAGCCCTCTCCTGTCCTCGTAGGGCTAGCTATGAGGCTGAGCGTGGTTTGATGTAGCCTTGAGTTTTACCTTATTTTAGCCTAAGGTAGATTTGAGCGCTAACATAATTCTTTAATCTTCTTCAGTTTTTTTTCCTTTTTCTGCTTAGATTTTTCTATTCGGGTAACATGATCAGGCACCACTTTTGCTTCTTATTCCCAAATTCCCTTCACTTCCTCATGGTGATCTTCCAAAGAGATAGATCCCTGCTAAATACGAGAAGCATTAGTTCTCCACTTCTGAATATCTGTGGTAAGAAGAAGCTCTGAGACTTAAACAGATGTTAAAATGACTTAGTTTGTGCAGTCGCCAAGTTCGTCGAACTTTCATCACTCTATACTAATGTTGACATTGTCTCAACTCTAGGAGAAGTGGTAACTTGACCGACGTTCCTCATTTTTCCTCCTCGCCCATCTCTGCAACCTATCTCCTCAACTTGGTAATTTCCATTTTTAATTACGTGTTCTCTGTAAACAGTGACTGGTACTGGTCCTGGATGGGGGCTTTCCTTTCTACACATTGTTCAATGAATTCTTGTTTAATAAAGACCTCCTCCATTGGTCTTATGGCTAGTGTTGAAATTCGTGAATTGATGTCAATGAACTCATCAATTGGTTCCTGTTTCACTCTTGTTTCTTCAACTTTTTCAACCACTCGAGGAGAAACTTCAGTTCCTTCTTCTGTAGGTTTCGATACTTTCACATTTCCTCCAAATGCCTCAAGAGCCACTGCAGGTTTTGATACTTCCACTTTTCCTCCAAATGTCTAAAGAACCACTACAGATTCCTAAAGAGTAGTATCATCCACATTTTCTTCCCGCGGTCATTCTATATCCCTTTTTTCTTCTTCCACTTGGTTAGAAATTGATTCTAGCCATTGCGGGGCAATGTCAACAACCATGTATTTTTCTAACTACTCAGGGGGTTAAGACTAGTTCTTTTGGACCAGTGTCAACAATACCTCTATCTTTCATACACTCACTAGTCGTCACTGGTTATTGTGTAACACTGTCAACAATTATTTTTTAAAATTTATTTCCAGTCGACACTGATTCTTTTGTAATAGCATCGACAACAACTTCTTCAAATTGTTGACCAGTCAACGTTAGTTCTTGTGTAACAATGTCACCAATGATATCTTTGATTTGTTCACCAGTCGACAGTGGCTCTTGTGTAACAATTTCAATGGTGGTTTCCCCTCACATTGGCTCAGTAGTTGACACTGGTTCTTGTGTAACAATGTCAATGGTGGTGATTTCTCCTGCAATTCCTCCTACAAATTTTAATAGCGAAGGAGATATTCCTTCTCTTATTTTGCAAGTAGGAGAGTGGAATTTACTTGTCCCCTTCGATAGGTAAGCTGGGAGTAGAGAACGAGGAGTAGGATCCTCAATTTCCATTCTTATAACACCTTCTGCCTCAGTTTCTCCAATTTCATCTCTATCCCTTATATCGGCTCACTGTTCTGTCATTTATTTCTCGCTTACTTCTTTTTCTTCTTTCATCACTTGTTCCACCAATTGTTTTGTAGTTATTAGCTTGATGGGACCTGCCCCATGTTAAACATTAGTCAACCAAGAAAATCCCTACACTATTGGCCCTTTTGGCATGAGCCCCCAAAGCGCAGACTAAAGTCTCACCTAAAGCAGTATGGGCGGATGCAGGAATCAAGTTTTCACACCTTGTGATGGTTGTTATGTCGATTTTACACCTTAACTCTACCTTTGCACAAACCAATAAGCCTTTAGGGCTTATTGATGTACTTATTTATTAGTCCTTCAAAACATTTGCGAAGGTCTGCGATCATCCTTCATGTAACCCTAACAAGCAATCTCAGCACTTACATGCCTCTATAACTACTTTGTTGTACAATTCCCCAAATTATTTTAAGTGTTCTCCAGTTATATCATGTAATTAAGATTATCCTTGCGTAAACATATATCTCTACTTGTGTTCATATAATAGAAGAAAACATATAGATTCACACATCTATTTAGAAATAAAAAATAAACCCGGGGATTAACATAACATAATCGCATGCAATTGACATAAGTAAAATAGACAGTAATTTCAGAACACTCTTCTTTATTGATGATCCATATTTCGAGTACAAACTTTGACTACCCTGAGCACACAGCTGCAGGGGTCCATGCACTCAACTGTGGACTTCTACCCTAAGGCTCGTACACTCAGCTACAAAGCCTCCTTCCTACGCTAAGACCGTTGCTCTTAGCTCTTTACAGACTCATCAATGACTCTCTTCTACTATTGAACTGAACTATCTTAGACTCCTGTAAGACCTTCTTATAAAATCCCATGGTCCGTGGACCAAGGGTAGATTTCATCAAGCTGACACAACCTATCTAAAATAAGGGCAGAAACCCTTTTTGACTCTTGATATATTCACACTTTGCGATAAAAAAATGTGAAGACTTTACATTTCTTTATACAAAATTCAGGCTTTCTGCCCCAAGACTTGGGCTTTTAACCGCAAAATTGACCCCAAGGGACCCATTCCCAGTAAGCCCCCAACACAAACATGGTGACTCACCCTCAAGTCACTCGGCTGGCACGAAGATCTTGTCGTGAAAGCCTCCCAGCTCCACTTGGACTACTGCAACTTCAGTAGTGCAATGTGTTTTCGCCTGCTTCATCTCCTCAACTAGTTGCTCCGTCATTGGCCCTGTACTACCTGACAGTATCTTCTGCTGAGTCACCTACAAAGCAGGAAACTTTTCTTTGATGTTGGTGGTGAGCGCATAGGCTCGATCAAGCCAAGGCCCTATTCTAGCCTTCAGGATGCTCTCTTTGCGTTATGCTACATAAACCTACTGCTTTAGTACCCTTTCTTCCTTCAGTTTTTCTAGCCTCTACATAAGCGCGACAATGCACATTGTCACTTTGACTTCATCATATCTTTACTACAGCTCTCGGGCCTCCGTTTCCAACCTTTGAAAGGTGGGATCCTCCTGCAAATTGGTAACTGCTTCGAGCACCTACTCAAAGAATGCAGTGTACTCCTTCACTGTGTTGTTTACTGCTACCACAATGTCTTTCACAACTGTCTCATGCTGCTTTCTGAATTCTGGTAGGGTTGAAGGTTGGGCCTTCAACTACAGTTCTGAAATCTTGAGGTTTAGTTCAAACTGAACCTTCACCAATTTTCTTGTAGTGTCGTGCACTCTAGTAGCGAGCATACAAATTCATACATCTACTGGCTGATCATCAGGAATGACCACCTCTGGGACATATCTGCATGCCTCGACCATTACCTTGGTTGTGCGCTCATTTTTTCTGTGATGGCTTTGACGAGGTTAACAGTGGAATCTCTTTGTATAGTCATCTTAGCATTGTTGACTTCCTGTTCACTGATTACCTGTAACATGTGTTGTTCGTAGGTCCAAAGTTTTGTGATCACGTCATCTTGCAAATTGTGGATCGCCTCACTGGGAAACACAATGAAATTGAGCCCAATTCCTTTGAGGGAGATGAAAACAATTCTTCCATCTTCAGTCTCTGTGGTTAGTGCTCCTTCCGGTAGCATTATTACTCGAGGATCCAGTGTTTGCACCATCCCTCCTTTCAATTTTTTGGGTGCCAAAATAGTTGGCATCGCTCTGCTTCATCCCGCGCTGGTCTGGACTTGTGATGATTGGATCTGTAGCTCACACGGACCCATCTGAATGGCACCCAAGGCTTGCTTCTGTTGTAGCTTGAACTATTACAGTAGTTTCACTGTGGCACCTCTTACTGTATCACTGATATGATTTAAATCACCTAATGTTAAGGTGATCGGAACGAGAGAAGTCTTGTTGGCCTTAGAGTTCTTTCACGGCACTACCGTCTCTGGATATCTATTACGCTTAACGTGGAATGGGGTAGTCTCTAGGTCCGCTCCTCTGTAGTCCAACAACTGGTCTTCCTCCTCTGTCTCTGGGGAAGGTGACTTTTGAATCCTGTCAGAGCTGTGTTCTTCTTCTTCCACCTATCCTCTCATCTACTTTGTGGTGGTGAGCTCTGCCTTGGCCTTGTCCTCAACCTCCTTTTTTCTCTTTGCAACCAACTGCTCCATCTTCATCTTGGCCTCTTCCTTTTTCCACTATGTTGCAGTCTTGCTAGACCCGGTTGTCAACTTCGAGGTAGTGTGCCAATCTACCAGCTAGGGTAGTCAAGGACTACTGTAATCATGTCATTTGTGGTTGGGTATGGCAGTTCATACCATTTCTACTCAGGACCCTTGTGCGTGCATATTGAGACCTGGTGGAATTTGTCCTTGAACTCCACACACTCTTGCACCTTATCAAAAATAGTTGGTGACAGCCGCAATTTGCGGTTGATGGCCATATGGATTCTCATCTCCATAAAGACTTAAAATACCTTGCTATCCTTGACCCTTTGAGGGTCCTTTATAGCCCATAGCGAAGTGAACTTCGCTACTTCTGGTAGGTCAGGTTTGACCAGAGGAAACTGGCTATCCTCTGGTAACTCCCACGTGACCGGCAGTATGGAAAGCAGCAGCGAGGCATAGTGGAATGTTTCGTTGTGATGTTCTGCCTCTCTACAGTTTGTGAGGAAATCCCCACAGAGGTAGCGTGCCTAGTCAAATTGTACGCCCTCCGTGCACTAGGCTGCTAAGGCTATTATCGGTGATGGCACCTCGTTTGTGCAACACTTTCGCATAATCTTTCCTACCAAGATTTGCATTGCTACATTGACCATTGGGTCAATTATACTTGTGATGGTGTAGTTTCACAACTTCTTAGCGAGTTTTAATTTTTCCTTCATTACATCAGCGAGGTTGCACTCGCCTGTCTTTCCACCAAATTCCATGGCCGAATTTTCTCCTGAGTGCGACAGCTGAGTGATCCTATGGATCAACATGTCAGTGATGGGTATTGACTATTCTAGCCACATACACCCATCGTGCACCAAGAACAATAGTTGCTCGATCGCACCCATGGGTGTGCGGTTGTAATGTGGCACCGACAACATGTTTAATAGGCCTGCCTTCTCCACCCCTTTTACCACTTCCTTGGCTCTAACGCAGTCACACCAAAGTATTTATAGAAGATGCGGTGCATGAGTTGGTCTTTCGCTAGGTGGGGAAAGCATTTTTCATTAGCCATATCCCAATCCTCCAATTTTAAAAGGGGGATACGCCCCAAGTGAATTCCTTCAAACAATATTGTTCATAGATAGTCAAAGGCTTCTCCAAACCTTCTCCTCTACCCTCCAAGCCTCATATTTCCTTACATAGTTTTTCCCTAGGGTCCAGTGCTTCCACTTATGTGAATTCCCACCTCACACCGCTCACTTGGCTCAGAAATAACTGCACAAACCTGAAGGAGACATTCCTTCTACATGGATGAGTTTCCTTTATAGGAAAAATACTCCCACTGATATTATACTATCCCTCCATTCGATCTCAACTGGGTCTCTGTCTGAACTAACATGCATGAGTCACTTATGAGAGAATATCTAGTTATCTAAAGTGCAACAGTTACATGCATGCAAGCATTAACTAACTAAACTCACAATTAATTCAACAAACTATTTGAATTAATCTAACTGGACTTGTCTAATTTAATTGAGCTAACTAATTACAACTCACTCTAATCTCTTTAAATAATGGATAAATCCCTTAATCAAAGGAATAACTGTTGCATGTCCTCACATAGACTTCATGTTTATTTTTCCTTAACTAATTAACTCAAGATGAATTAATTAATTAATTTACAAACAAGTGCTAAGATCAAATTCGAACTTTTACTTCTCAATTTTAGTTAGGAGACTAACTAAAATTGGAATCTAACCCGAAATGTTATTTTTGGCACTTCCATTTTTCATTCCTTGTCGCTATGTCCAACACTAGTACCCGAATTGCTATTTACAGCAGTGCTACTTTTAGCACTTCTATTTTTAGCATTTCTTGTTGCTATTTTCAACATCCTCTTCCCCCTCCATATCAATGTCGTTTGCGCCCACATGGAGTTCTTCAACATCAGCTTCAAGCTCTAAGTCAATCACCTTACCCTTCTCCTACGCAGTGAGCTTTCCCATTTGTGGGTTCTTTCTAGGTGATGTGTGCACCAGCTGTTGCGCTTTCTTCTTGTCCTTCTTTGATTTTGGACCCTCCTTGGTTAGTGTAGGCCTCGACCTGGGTGTCATTAGTGATTTAGGAGTGTCTGCTAGTAGTTCGATGGTGTCAACCTCTGGGGCAACTCCCTCAGCTACCATTACTACCTTTGAGGCATTTCCTTCAGCTGTCGTTGCTTCTCCTGCACTCACGGTTTTTGCGGGCACCAACATAATGCTAGAAAACAACACTTGCATCTCTGTTGGCAACTTCTCGAACACTGAATTTGCTATCAAGGCTTCAATGATCTCAGGGTTCATACATGCCTGAGAGCTTAATACCACAATTCTCACAATGCTAGGTTTTTTTCCCTAGACAACCACCTATAATTTATAGGCATTTTCGAATTCAAACCAGATGGCTCCCCCCATAACTCGTTCATCAATGTTGGATTGGCAGTAGATTTTCATAGATATTGCCATTAAAGTTTGACTTAAATGTCGCCCCTCCACTCCATTTGGTCATTTTCCCAATGTCAAGTCATGAATAGTGCCCATAACAGTCACTTTCTGGCTACCCTGCGTGGTCCCTTCTTGGATAGCGCAGCTCCCTGGGTGTTCCTACTTATATTGTGACATTCCTTCATTCTATGCAGTTCCACAATCACACAACTCCCCAACTTGGGTCGTCTAGTTTATAGTCTCGTGCCTCCTTTCAACTACTTGAGGCGCTAGGACTGTGCTTCCATCTTGTAGTCATCTAGCTGGATCGACAATCTATGGCTTCAATCAACTGCCATTCACCCATCCTGGGAATGATTCTCCATTCAGTTTTACCAACTAAACTTCTCCACCATTGGTAATCTCCTTAATGACACAGGGCCCTAGCAAATGTGTCCTAAATTTCCCTAGAAATTTATCAAGCTTGCTATCATATAACAAAACTAGATCACTTACCTTGAAGGTGTGTAGTTTGATGTGTTGATCGTGACATGCCTTTTTGCGCTCTTCCTTTTGCACTTCTTGATGAAATCTAGCTAGAAATATATCCTCCTCAAGTTTCGTTAGCTGCGTGAGCCTTTCTTCCAAGGTTCCAAGATCTGCCATTCATGTGAATGCCGCTATGTGCAGACTAGGTACAATGTACTCTGTCGGCATCATAACTTCCACGCCATAAACCAGTCCAAATAGTGTTTGTCCAATTAACTTCTTGAAAGTCGTTCTATAAGCCCTTAACACCGTGGGTATGCAAACATCCCAGTTGTTATCACTCCAAAATTTCTCTAGAGTTGTTGTGAAATAAATGATAGAGGTAACCACCAACCTACTTTGGAGATTAGGATCTAGCCTTCCTAATGCTCAGAGAGGGCTCTCTCTTTATGATTTAACTTTTTTAATTAATTTATTTTAGGTTAGTTATCATTGTACTTGCATTTTTATATTTATTTGGTGGTGGGATCACTTACTTAGATGGATAGAAGGATGTCTTCTACCATTGGACTATGGGGTCAAATGTTAAGCAAACAGGACTGTGTTAAGTTCTAAAGATACTGTTTATAGGGCAAGTTAGCTAAGTAAATTTAGATCTTAAGCCTAAATGGTGAAGTGGGTTTCAATCAGATCTAAGGAGCAATTAAGGGTTAATTAAATTGGATAATAAAGGAAGTGAAAGTCAACCAAGATGGGAGAGTAATTAAGGATTCTCAAATCTGGATATTAGAAGAAAACATTAAAATGATTAATTGTTCAATATAGAGTGTACTTAAACAAATTCTGAAATAAATTTCTAGTTAATTCATTCAATTTAGATAACATGCAAGTTTGTGAAATACATAAGAAAATAACAATTTGACAAAGAAAATACTTCACTGTAGCAGCTCAAGACATGAATCCTCTAATGCAATCTTTTTGTTACTAAGTCCAGTTTTGTGACTTGAAAAATTGGTACAATGAACCCTCAGGTTACAGATCAATAGAACTATATAAATGTCTAGCAATCCACCTTCTATACTTCAAATTATGAAGTATTTGTAGAAATTTTTTTTTTTTTTTACAAAATATCCCAAACTGCCTTGGGAATTAATCAAGGAAAAAGAAATAACTTCGTTCAAGAAGATAGAGACAGATATTCAACTGATGTATATTGTCCCTGTTTATTTGGCTGTGTTGTCTTTATGCTTTGATATTCTGTTGTTTATTCTCCTTTGTTGTTGGTATTCTATGCTGGTTGTTATTTTTTACTTTTCCTTTTTAACTAATACACTTTCACCTGATACTCTTTTACCTGGCTGATCTGTCACTTTTCTTTCATTGTACTGTTTTCACTTTTACTGTGCATTTTTACAGTAATTCATTTAACTTTTCCCATGTGTCTACATCTGGCAATTTAATATTTACCATCCTTCTATAGATTTTATTTGCTTCTATGTACTTGGCAAAGGTAGGCTTATTTACAAAAAGGTGTTTTACCTCATGTTGGAGGTAAAATAGGTTCTCAAAAGTTTGTTACAGAACCTTTCCTGTAAGCATCCCCTTCATAGAGGAATTATTGGCTTGATCTCTTGCCACCTTTCTGATTCTCCTGTTGTAGTCTTCCTATGCCAACAATTTGTCATTTATCACCAAGGGATTTGGCAGACCTTTCTACCTTAAAACATCAAACTTTACCATGAACATGTCTATAGCCAGCTGCATGGTTTGGCATTTTTCCTCAAGGTTCATCATCAAATTCCTCTTCATGAGCACCTTTTTCACCTCTAGTATTGTGTCAGTCCTATCAACGATATCCAGCTCTTGCAATTCATATTTATTTTTGGAGTTAAGGAAGTGAATTAATTTGGTGGACTCTTCTGGCATGTCTCCAAGTTCAGCCTTAACTCTCTGAATTGCTTCTATAGCCTCTTTGACTAAGTCATTTTGTTCAAAGATTACTTGTATAGATGGCCAAGTATCATTTACAGAGTCAATGATATTGGCCCATAGCTTTTCTTTAGCTTGGCCAAATGGATCCTTCAATGTTAAATGTTTCTATAAATTCTTTATCCTCTTATTCATCCTGGTTGACTTCTGAATTTCATCTTTGTGCATAATCTGAGCCAATTCCTTCTCATACTCTAGACTCCTTAAATATTCATTGAGTCTATTTATCTTAGAGGTCTGAATGGACATGTCCTCCATTGCTTTGACCAATTTTCTAGCCTTATCACTTGGCTGAGTTGCTGCTATTGTGGATCCTACTACTGATGTAGATGTTGTTGCAACTGGAAGTGTTGTAGCCAGTGGAGATGTGGGGGCCAATGAAGCTGCCAAGGTTCATGGAACTCTTATAGTCACTTTTTGAAAGGAAATGACAGTGTTTATCTCAAGGCTGGCTTGTTTCAACTGTATTAAGCTGTCCAACTCCTTCTCCATTTCTTCTAACTGATCATTCAATTACAGAATGAGGTCCATCATCTCCTCTGGCTGAGTTTGGAATTCAAGGACTTCCTTTGTCTCTGGATGCTCTGAATGAGGCAGCTTTAGTTGCTTCTTCAAATCAGAAATATCCTCATTCTTCTTATTTATTAGCTTCTCAATAGCTTTGACATCATTGGGATTATACCTAAGTTCAATCACCAAGTCTTCCAGTGACTTGATTCAGTTGTCCTTGGCCTGTGAGGAGGCCTTTTCTAGCTTGTACTGTGCAGTGATATTTTCCAATGAACTTTGAATTTTGTGCACATTTATAGCTTTATTTGTCATGGTGGAATAGATCATCTCACCTGCCTATTTATGAAACTCAATTTGGTCAATGAGGGGAACATCCCTGGACAAAACTTCAAAATATGTTTTCTTATAGTCTATTGATGATCTTGGCTATTGGACTGTAGGTTGCATGAATGTCATTTTCATATTCCCATTCTTAATGTCAAAGGCTGACATTAACATATTTTGATTCGTAGGTGTTTGCTTGATGTACTGGGCATGAGTCTGAGCCTTCAATGCCTCATTCCTCAACATAATTTCCTTTTATTTTTCCTTAATATCTTTCTCTTTATCCATAAGCTTATTGGTTGAAGAGACTTCAATGCTGATTTTGTTTCTCAATAAGTTGGGTGTTTGAGGTAGAAGGCTAGTGCATTTCTTATGAATCTGTTGGGCGTTTATTCCTTCCAACCATTGTTTTAGTGTCAATGATTTCCACTGTGTCAGTGGTGTCTTCTTGTTCAGTTACCGGATTAAGCTTGGGCCTCTTCATGTAACTAATCTCAAATTGGTCATGTGTAGTGTCCATGGATGAACTAGAAGCTTCTTCCCTGGTTCTCTTCACATTTCTATCTTTATTTGCTGGAGTCTACAGGAGGGAAGTAATAGCCATTTGTTCATGCAGTTCTAGAACCTGCAAAAAGGAGCTAGTATCAATATGCTTTTACACATCTAATAATGTATTCTCCATATCTACTATAGTTTTGTCCATATCTATCAAAGTGTTTTCTAGCCATTCTGACTGGTTGGAAAATCTCTCAATGTCTGGCTTGGGATGATGTATGAAAGGACCCAATTTGACTTTGAGCCTTAGTTTATTTATCACTGCATGAGGGTCATATTGCCACATAAGAATATTCTTGAAATTCATCTGCTGTGAAATCTAATCTGCCTCTGGTCCAACTTCCCTAATATTACAAAAAGGGGCCAAATGGATTTTTAATTTTGAACTGGGTCTTCTTCCTAGCCCATAGGAAATTGACTTCATCATAGTTAATGATCTACCTAAAGTATTCTAATGCAAATATCCTCATGGGGAGGTATTTGGGCAGTTTGTAGGGAGCTAGTTTGCATCCATATATCCTTATCTCTATGTGGTCCTAGTATAGATACCAGTCTCCCACTCTACTGTTCTTTTCCAACTGTAAAAATCATTTAATTTCCTGACTGATACTGGGCTGATAGCTACTGGTTAGCATATTTATAACTGGATGGACAAATGAATCAATGAAGTCTTTACAAAAAAAAATAGTGGAGTATTTTTTGATCGATGGTGTCTAATAGATGACTGATCTTGAATTTCCTTTGGTGTCTAAGTTCTGAATTTTGACTAGAAATTAGTCTGACTGATAATACAGGAACATGTGAAACAAAACTGAACAGTAATTGAAGAGTATTTGAGGCTTGCCTAGAAAAACGATAGAAAGGAAAGCAAGGACAACCTCATTCATATGTTCATCTGTGTACCCTAGAATGCAAGAGAGCATGGTTCTAATTTGTCTACCTCTCTCAGAAAAATGGTGGCAGCATATGGAGGACTATCTGTTGGAATATGAGACTCCTCTATGATGAAGGTTTGAAAAATATGAGCCTTCTTGGGAAGGTCTAGCTTGATGTAGAGTTCGCGTAAGCCTTCAGTGGAGAGTGGGGTCTCATTGGGGCCTGGCTACATTTGCAGCATTTGACTAATTGATTCTACAGTAATGGTAAATAAAACTTGTTGGTCAGGGGTGACTGTGGCTCTTTGACTGGGAATGTAGCAAACTTTGCAGAAGTGGATGATTTTTGGTAATGAGTATACTTTTGGGAACAAGCACTTGGTCAAATTGGACTCCCATAGGTTAATGTCATCATTCTGGTTCAAAAACTTGTCTTTACTCTAGCAGTGGAGTTTTAGTAGGTAGGCAGGGGAAGAACTGTCCTTGATTTAAAAGTCTCTTTCAGCTAATGCAAGGTGGTCATTATCCAGGTAAGGGGTTTGCAAGGGTCTTACATCTAGAGTGGTTTCGGAAGCCATAATTTCGTGTGTTGAATTGAATTACTCTTTCTGTGGCTTTAGGAGTAAGATTTAGAAGCTCTCGACAATGGGAGGGTAATTTCAATATGTAAAAAAGTTTTGGATGGATAGCAACTCTTTCTTCAGTTTATAAAGGTTTCTTAATTAATTTAATTAATTAACTATTCAATAATTATTGTGCATTTTTCAAATTCACAGGGTCGTTCTAGTTTTTCCAAGAATACTTGGAAATTGGAGATTTGTGCATAGATGGGTTTCTGTGGTAGCTGCAGAGGGTATTGAGGCTAAAATTGGGTATTTTCTACTTCAACTTGGTGTCCACAACGTCTTCAGGTGGCAATAGGTGGCTAAATTGGTCGCTCAAAGGTTTTGGTTGTCACAATTGGCTTAACAGAGTCTTATGACAAAAACAAGTGAAAAGAGTAAAATGGGGTATTTTCGGCCTTTTAACCGATAACAGTTACATTTTGGAGCGGAATTTATTGAATGAACACTGGGTAGTTTTTGGTTTAGGTGGGGAGGTGGTTTTGTGCGATATGGCACCATTTTTGGATGGCAGTCGATATTTTTCATGAGCACACGATATAACCTAATGCCGCCACATAGCAGAATAGTGCCCGACCAAAACTGCGAATCTCGTGTGCTCTCGAGTTGTTAACAGTCGAACGATGAGTCCGTGTAATATGGCTATGCACCATTGGAATTGGGGGTGGGAGATTGGAGGGATATTTCACAGTTGAGTTGCATGGATGGAGTCAGGAAAGTGGTTGGCAGGGCCTGAGGTTTAATTACAAATGATTGTAATTAATTAACAAATAATGTTGGGATTTTAATATAAGCCAATGGTTAATGAAGGTGGGACCATAGGTTATATGGCGGGTTTTTTTAACTGCACCAAGGGTTGGTGGGCTAAAAAGGGTGTCAGGGAATATTAACATTGGGGAGTTATACAGTAGGACTTTAGGAAAAAACATAGGATAAAGGGTTTTTGTGGGCTTTTTAGGGGAAAAGGAAATTAATAATGAGGCAAAGTATTATTTGTGATGGAAATGTGTTTCACACTAGGGAAAAGGGGTTTTGGGAAGGGGGAATTATTTTTGAAGGGTAAGGTGTAGGCAAATGTGTGAAACAAAGGGATAAAAGGTGAAAATGGAGGGAAAGGGTTTTTTACAAGAAATCAAGGGATAATGAATGGAAAATATCAAATAAGTATGTGGGGGTCTAGTGAAATGAGGGGAAATTAGTAAACAAGCTTTGGTGAATATCCTTTCTTTTTAACAATTCCTCCTGCAAATGAAACACACGATTATGAATACTGAATGTGCTTTTGACTTAGTAACCTTGTGCAATTTGCAAAACTTCTTCTACCTACCCTTTATTTACCCTAACATTTTCTCTTCATTTCAATGGGTGCATTTGAGCTTGTTGACCCTTTATTTCCTTTTCTTTTGATAAGAAAACTATCTAATTCTAACCTTATAACTTCCAATGGCTTAGATTAAACTGATGAGCTCATTATTATTCTCTATCTAACTACTGATCTGCCAAGATTAAACAGTTTGGCTAGATCTTTATTCTCTATCTATCAATGTGAAATTTAAAGCATGAATGAGTCAAGATTAAACTATTTGACCACCATGGATTGTGGCATTTTAGACAAGCCGCACACAATCTTATTTCGCAAAGTAAAGTAAAAAGGTAGTGGCATTTGAATTTGCACACTTGCATGATCTATTTTTATCTCTTTTTGGGGTTCATATTTTTCACCTTTTTTTATTATATTTTTTCTTTCTTTTTGTCCTTCGATTATTCGTTTAGGACATACCCTCTTCACATTTTTTAATTTTTAATATGGAAAACATTTTGCAGAAAGAAAAATTATGTACAATATTACAAGATTAACCATAGTGAATTGAAAATTATGAATCCTATTATTATAGCACCCTAATAGTGGCTCCACATGGGGATGGAATTTCTTGGTGAAATGTTAACACCTTTAAGATCAATAGCCTTTGAAATTGTGACTGTGGTTTCCTTGTAACTGCTCCTCTGTGTTCTGCTTTATTCATACACATGATGGTAAACCTTTCAAAACTCAGGGCCTTATCTCCAGGCTTCAACCTCAATAGATTACCATCTAGTCCAATCTAAACTTTGCAATGTTATATACAATGAGCAAGGTAAATAAATGAACTATTGTTAATCTATGGATAAGTATTGCCTCAACATTCTACCATTGACTCGTCCTCATAGATCTATTCCATCTAACTGTCTCAATAAAAATGCATTATTACCTCTGTAACCATAAATGATATAAGGGTCTTAACATATGAAATCAAATTCACCATTTTTTCCCTTCTCTTCTCTTCTAGAATCCTATTTGAGTACTTTATCACCTATGTAAAAATCATTAGCTTTGGTTTTCTTGTCAAAAATCCTTTAGATTTTTATCTTGGATTACTTGTGAATTGACATAGACTTTTTCTCTGGTTCATTGCAAGTGTATCATCTAATTTATCCTCCTTTGGATATCAATTGGTTCTACTCGCAACTCTTGAAACATTTTCATCACTGGTACTCCTAAAGAGGATGGAAAAACAACATCCATACCATATACTAGGTGATAAGGAGATGTACGAATGGACATTTTGGTAGTTAGTATGTCTTCCCATAAGGGATTAACCAAGCTTTTGTTCCAGGTCTTCTTGTTGTCTTCTAGCAGTTTCTTGATGGTATTAACAAGCCTTTTGTTCCATGATTCTCCAAGTCCATTACCTTGAGGGTAATAGGCAGTGGAATGGCCAAGGTTAATGTGATATTTGTTACAAAAGTCTACCATTTTCTTGGATTTGAAAGAAGCTCCATTATCAGTAATGAGTTTTTGGGGAATCCAAACCTACAAAGGATGTTGTTCTCAAGGAATGAAATGATGACAGAGTCTGTGGCTTGTTTAGAAGGGATGGCTGCTATCCATTTAGTAAAGTCATCAGTTGTTGTCAAAATCCATTTATGTTGGGCTAAGGAGGATGGGTGAATTTACCCAATGAAGTCTAAACCCGATTGTTGAAAAGGCATTGATGTGGAGATGGGTTTGAGATGTAATGGCAAGAAATTCCTTTTTCCTTCAAATATTTGGCACTTGTGATAGGAGGTCACATGTTTCTTGACATCTAAAAAAAGGGTGGGCCAGTAAAAACCTGCCCTGAAGATCTTATCAGCAGTTGTTTTCCAATATAGGTGTCCTCCACAATCTCCTCCATGAAATTATTGCATAACTTTGTCAACTTCATCTTTCAATAGACAATTCAATAAAATTCCACCATTATCTATGACAATATGTGTCATAGATTTCATTTTCAAAAATCTACTTTTAGTTCTAGATAAACGAGGAGGAGCTTGTAATTTTAGTAAAACAAATATAATATCCACATACCAAGGTGAATCTATGAAAGGTTTACTGATCTGTGGAGCCACCATCTCTTCTTGATCATCTAGGGCACCAATGAAATTTATATATAAGGCATGACAATTCGATTTAGCCATGAGTTTAGCTAAACCTTGGAATTTGATAAGTTTTGTAGGCTTTATTTCTATATCATATTCCAAAATAGTGGAAATCCATTTTCCTCTCTTCCCTTTAGGCCCATTCTATGTCAGAATGTCCTTCTCTACTGAATTTGGAACATAAGCAATGATGTGTGAATACAAGATGTACACTCTGGAATCTTTAATAGCTTTCACTAAAGTAAGTTCTTGTTTTTCCATTATGTTGTACTTTAGTGTAGCATCTATCAAAGATTTGCTGAAAAATGCAATAGGTTGCTCATAACCTTGATCATTCTTTTGCATAAGACAGCTGCAATAGTATATTCTAAATAAAAAGAAAAAAATATAAAATATTTTGAAATCAGGACTTATGAGGGCTGGTGTTTTAGTGATGGCTTCCTTGATTTCCTCAAAAGACTCTTTAGCCTCTACTGTCCACTTAAGTGTTGAATCTTTCTTTAACATGTTATTTAATTCTATGATTAATTCTTCTAAGTTAGAAATGGATCTCCTAAGAAAATTTATTTTTCCTAAGAATGACTGTATTTCCTTGATGTTTCTAGGATGAGTGATGTTCAGGATTGCCTTTATTTTAGTTGGATTTATTCTAATTCCATCTTTTGATATTATGTGCCCCAAGAGTTTACCTTCTTCTAGACCAAAGAGTGCCTTTTTCAGATTCAATGAAATGCCAAATTTTCTACATTTAATAAAAATTCTTCTTAGGTGATCTAGGTGTTGATTATCTAATTTGGAAAACACTATGATGTTATCTTGGTAAACCACAAGAAAGTCTTGGATTTATTTTTCAAAGGCTATGTCCATCGGCCTTTGGAATGTTGCTCCAACATTCATTAATCCAAAAGGCATCTTCAAATACGTGAAAGTACCCTAGGGAGTGGTAAATGCAGTCTTTTCTTGATCCTTCGGTTGAACTAATATTTGGTTGTATCTAGAAAATCCATCAAGCAATGAAATTCTGGATGAACCTACTACCTGTTGAAGGGTGTGGTCCATTTTAGGGAGAGGGTAGTTATCTTTTAATGACACTTTATTCAAGTTCCTGAAATCAACACAGAGTCTAATTTTTCCCTTGTTTTCTTTCTAATAGTGACCAAATTAGAGACCCAATCTGAATATCTAATTGGTGCTATGATTTGTGCATCATACATCCTTTTCACTTCTTCTTCAATTACTGGCATAAGAACTAGATTAATTCTCCTAAGATTCTATTTAAATGGTTTTTGATATTATTTGAGGGGTATATTATGTTGAATAATGTTGGTATCATAAATCTTAAGGTCTTCATAACTCCAAGCAAAGAAATCTTGAAATTATTTGAACATATTTATGTATTTCAACTTTTCTTCTGAAGGTAATGCTTTGGATGTTTTGATAAGCTTGGGTTTTTCTGTAGTGCCTATGTTACATTCTTTTATGTCTGCTCTTAAAGGCTCCATTTTTTGTTTCCTCAGCAACTGTAGTTTTGTTGTCTTCACTCTCTCCATGCCTTGATAGGCTGTCTTGAGAGTTTTCCATGCTTCTCTGGATGTCTTGGTTGCTGCTATCCTTGGAAATACACTCTCATGCACTGCTTGATATAAAAATACAGGGGCTTTTGAATCCTTCTTCTTGTTGCTCTTCAACAGCTCTTTCTCTGCCTGAGTTAATACATTAAACTTTTCTTCATTTGCTGGCTCTTCAAATCCATATTCAACAAGTTCCCATAAATATTGTGAGGCAAACAGGGCTCTCATGGTTATTACCCAGTAGTCATAGTTTTTCCCATTGAACTGTGGGAGCTGGGTATTAAACATACCCAGGCTCGTGCTGGTGCTGGCCATACTTGCAATACTTGACTCTGTATTAAAAATCACTTAATTGTCTTCAACAACTACACAAAAAACTAATCTGAAAAATATCTTGACAGCGTTTTCACTCTGCTGGATAATTTGCTACAACAAGTAACCTTCTTTCAGCTTCTTTGACATCTTCAAAGAGCCTGGTCAAGCTCTGATACCATGTCGGGAATTTCTGGTCATTCCAAACAAAATACAGTGGAAAAATCCTATGTTACCACTGTTGGTAATTTTCTGATAAATTCCGAAACAAACAAAAAAAATATGAACAGAGAGTAATACTTTGTTTTGGGAATTTCTGATAATTCCAGAGCAAAAGAACATAGCAGAAAGTGATACTCTATTTTGGCACAGGATCAAAAAAAAACTTGAACAGAATAATGCTCTTTTTCAATACAACAAAAACCGAAAAAAATCGCTTTTATGAAACTGGTGTTTCAGCAACGTAGTTTCGTTAGTTGCTGATCATGGTGTTTCAGCAATGGTGTTTTGACGTCAAGACTATTTTTGACTTACGGTGTTTCAACAACACTCTGTTTTGACGTCAAGACTATTTTCGGCTTACGGTGTTTCAGCAACACAAAAAAAATTTCTATTTATAAACAATAAACTAACTGTTAAAAAAACATCTTCCTCACATAGAGGGATTTTCAGAAGAGAATATGCTGAAGAGCATCTTCCTCTTGACAAAGGGATTACAATAGGAAGGCTTCAGTTCCTCAAACCAGTTTTTTCACTATCTCAGAAAATTACAATTTCATCACTGCTGTGCGATACAAAAAAAAAAAAAACTCTCTTGTATTTCTACACTGTTGTGTGTTACAAAAAATTCTCAATCTATTTCTCTATTTTCTACACTGCTATGTCTACGTTTTATAGTGCGGCAAAGGGTCTAACTTATCCATCACCGCTTTAACTTGCTGATGAAGTCTCTGATACAATCTGCTACTCATGATGAACAGATCTGATCTTTCGTTGTATTTCTTGAGTCGGTGGTGATGAAATCCATGGATGATAAATGTTGCGACGGCTCGAGGCTGGTTCTTTTATCTTTCAGCCATTATGCTCATTAATACGGTTGTTTTAGAAGTAATGGTGCAGCATTGGATCTGATCTTCCTCCTTCGGGAACACAAAAATAATTAAAGAGTGAAAGGATGGTAATGGAAGTGGCTTAAAAAAACAAGAATAAATGTGGGACGTCGGATGTGGACAAATAAGTAAAGTAGCTGCTGCTGTTCAACTGTTCACTGCGGTTGAAATTATAATTTCAACAATTCTACCAAAAAGCCTGAGTGTTGAAACTATTCCTTGACTACCACCGGGGGGTTGACTAGGGCATTGTGAGTATCGTCGTTTTATTAAGACTTTGAATACATTCCCCGTTTCTATAGAAAGATTTTGAATGTGCAATAAAAATATTGTTATGGAAATTGAACGAGCAACTTCATTTCCATTGTTGATTCATCCCCACATCTGACAACCTAAATCTAAAATACATACATATTCTGAATTCTATACAACGTAATGTAAAATAACACCCAGACCACAACACATATCAACAAATGAAGCATAGAAATCATTTATCATTTTCCCTTTGAGACACAGGGATTTATTCATTCTTTGGCGACTAACATTCATATACACGTGAAACTGAGAAATAACATATTCACCACCCATTCATAAGTGTTCAATGTATTCGTCGAGTATAGTTAGCACTGTCTGGGCTATGAGGTGAGAAGGACTAAATGATATTTTAAGGTCTTTACTCAGAAATATCGATAACCCCTACAATATTCTTAAAAAGTAAAATAACTACAACCCTAGAATACTCTTAAACTAACAATCATGTTAAATATATCCCACCAATGTTCCCATGTTTCAACGAATTATGTGCCTTTCTTATTAACTAGTCCGTCTTTGCTAGACAGTATCGTAGGAAATGTAGACAAAGTCATCTAAAATAATGACATTTTAAAAGTAATATCTTACTATATTCAACGGATTTTAAATTCTAAATTTAGTACACAATGTTTTACCACACAAGTATCCTTATGCCATCCTCAAACTTTTTATCACCATCTTCAAACCTTTTATCACTTCAAGGAGTTTCTTCCTTACCACATAACAAAGTTATTATATTTGAAGTTATTTTCATGGAAGTAAAGTTTCATAAAGATCTATTATCAACAAGAAAAAAAAGACAAAATTATTTCTTTGTTATATTTAATTATCTAAAATTTTAAAAATATATGTCATTGTAGGGAAATGTCTTATAAAACTCCAAACAACATTACTTGGTTATTGTTAGGTTGGCTTGGTTATATTGTGACCCCTTAGACTCCTATATATAGAAAGGAGATTTTGTCATTTGAATCATCCAAGAATTATTCATTTGTGTAATGTAAAGGAGGTTGCCCCCTCGAAGAGGTTGAATTCTAAGGCATTCAACTATCTTTTCTATCTTTTTGTGAGCTGGTTTCATAACATTATCACTTTTTAAGGGTGCTAAATCCATGTATGAATTAAGTTATACATTTTAAATAACAAGAAATCACAATCTTGTTTCGAATTGTATTTTCAAATTCTTTCCAAAATGACATTTCCTATTGGTTCATATATATATATATAAAATTATTAAAAAATTATAATCTATAAAAAGTAAATGAGAAAAATCATTCCACTTGACAAACTCCAAATGTACTAAAAATTTTCAACTATATTGAATTTATTTTCTTACCCACAAATACAATCACTGAAACTATGTAAATACAAAAAATATTTTAACCATTATATCAACAAATCCCTATAATAACTATTCATAAATTCACAAAACTTGTCTTAATTAATTCTCATTATTGAATGATTATCTCACTTCTCATATCGTGCACTTATTTATTTATTCTTGATTGTAACATTACTGGGTTATATATATATATTTCAATTTATTACATCAAAATTTATTGCCTTTTGCAAAAAATGAATTGGAAAATTTCACTTTCTTCACAACTATTCAATATAAATTTAATTAATTTATTTTTAATAATTATTTTTATGAGTTTAAACGTTTTATTAATAATAATTAAAATAGATTTTACAAAATAAAAAATTATTATTTTTTTTTTATTCTAATAAATAATTTTGAATAGTTAAATAAAAATATTATTATTTTCTTTATCACAATTTAGTTTTTTTAATAATATTTATTATTATTAATTAATTTAATTTCTAAAATAGTGTTAAGCATTCAAATGCCGTGAATCAAACCCTCTCCATATCCATATCCATATCCATATCCATATATATATAAATTAAAAAAGTTATTAAAAAACCACTCGTATTAAAATATATTATTTATTGAAATCATGCAACTTATCACTTAAATTAGATATGTCTAAGTTAATAGAGGCAAGTCTACCAAAATAAAAATAGCCCAACTCAATTAACCCTCTAAACCATATATAGACGTAGTATAACGGATTTTGACACAACCATTTGTACTTGTAGAGAAAAATATACTTCCGAAGGGCGGAGCCCTATCTTATTTTGGATGACATGTACTCATTACATGCGTTCATAAAAAAGCATGTTTATACGGCTTGTAAGACCAGAAAAATTTGGTCTTGGACTTATATAATGGTGGACTCATCCAATATATAAAAATTGTTATTTTTAATCGTGTGGATTTTTTTTTAAATAAGTGAAAAGATAATAAATTTTTAAGTTATAATTTTTATTTTGGAAATAAATTTTTTTTTTAAATATTATAGGATGGAAATAAATATAATTTAATAATAATAAAAATTATTTATATATTTATATATTATCTATATATATATATATATATATATATATATATATATATATATATATATATATATAAAAAAAAAAAAAAACACACGGTGAATTGGTAACTATCAAGCTTGATCTAGGGGAGACCCAGGATCAAACCTTCATTGCTTTTTAACTTAGAAAAGCTAAATGATGCTTAAAATTTTTGAAAAAGTACTCTTAATCTTAATGGGTTTTAATAGTTATATATTTTTAACCATGTTTTTTCTTTTTTAGACCCTAATTTTTTTTAAATAATATGAATAAATTAATTATATTATCAAAATAATGAGTTTTAATATTATATTTTTTTAACCATGTTTTTCTTCGTTGACCCTAATTTTTTTTTAATAATATGGATAAATTAATTTATATTATCTTATAGCATAGTTAACACCACATTGAATTATGTATATTAATCTTCAAATTTCAAGTTGTTCACATAGATTACAAGAAATATCTATAGTTTTTTATATATGGGTAAAAAAATATTTTTTAAATTGTTATTATGACATTTATAAAATATATTTAAGATATTAATAATCTTATAAAACATAAACTAATGGAAAGTATGGTTTCTTATGAGTTCTCTCACAAATATGGTAGTGTGCACTTACACTTGCTTTTCAATTTCTATACCTCGAATAATTGTTTTCTCTTATTTATGTTCTTCACACTAAACCATCATTGATTAGAAGCCTTAGATTATACATTTTTTATGCAAATTTCTATTGATTTTTCATCTAATTCCATTATTCTTCTATAATGGAAAGTTGTTTAAAATATTTTAGAGTATTCTTAATAAGTTCAATTTGTGATATAAATTAGCATTCATATTCATGAAATTTAGAAGTGAGAGAGAAAATGCATTTTTGTTTCCTAACCACTTCTTCATGCACTTTGAGAATCCTCCTTTTTTGTTTCAAGTCATGGTGATCCATGATGCATAAATCAAACCTAGATAACTCAAAATAAAATTGTCTATTAAAAGTTAATAGACCCATGGTCCCAAACTCTTGATTATAAGAAAATTGTAGAATCACCTCATAAACAAGACTAGCTACAATGGCAATGATTGACTTTGTCACTAGTCTCTTTAATGACCAAATCTACAATTGGATTAGAAGTATTTTTATAAACCTAAAAGCCTTTAATGAGAACCAATACAAATATCATAATGACAATATCAAAAATCAAAGAATAAGAGTAGGTTTTGGGTCTTGGGACTCATTGATTAAATACTTACAACCTCCCCCAAATAGTTAAAAACAACTCCACTTTGATAGAGATAACATGATGTAGGAGATTTGACCCCACCCAAACAAAATTTCATTCTTAGAAGCTTCAAAAAGGAGCAACATGGAAACTTGAAAAAGGAACACGATTTTCTGGATTTTATGTAAAATTTTGATTAATTTCGAGCCTCTAGAAGCCATGCACTGACAAAAGAAAATATTTCTCTTTATTTTAGGCTTTCTTTTGATCTTCCTTGTTTCATAAGTCACCTGTGAGATGTCAAGAAGGGTGGCCAATTCAATGTAATAACCAAGCTGAGAAAAGGGCCCAATATAATGTAAGATGGTAGTTGGACTCTGAGAGGTTATACCACATAAATTTTGTTTCTTTTAATCCAAACTTTGTTGTGTTTTGGAACCTGCATGTGTTTCCTTTTAGGAAATTTATGTGTACCATTTTTTATTAGCCACTAGTCACTCAGATCCTAACTAGAGGGAGACAAGAGCCTTTATAGATAACAGTTGCCACCTGAGAGAGGGATAGTTACTTTCTATTCATGTGTCTTAAGTACTCATCCATGCAGCGAGGCAGCTCTAGGTGAGAGGGAAAAAGGAAGAAGACATAGAATTGTAGACCCTAAGGGATATTTGGTATAGCTATAACACAAGTCCCAAATAAGAATGAGGGTCAAGTTGCTCGACCTACAACTTGGGTGGGACTAAGTCAGTAGGTTGGGCCTCTAGGTGCCTACAAGGGACCCCTCTCAGCTCGCTATTTGTCCAAATAGTGATACGCCATACTCTCCATGGCCTTTCCTCCTCCTTGGTTGAATGCTTATGAGAAATGAAGGTTTAAATAAATGTTTTAGGGCAGATTTAACAAAGCCTCAAGTTGACATGTTGGTTCTCTACCTTATTGTAGCAACCATTCTAATTTTTAATATAATGTTATATGGTATGTTAGACCATACAAATATAAAACAAAATACAAAAGTGAAAATGTGAAGTTGGGTTACACCTTTTTCCCTTTTTTGAGAAAAAAATATCATTTTTAGAACTTCTTCAACTTTCGGCAAGCCAAAACAATTTTTCTGTTTAGAATTTCATTTTACAATAAAAATAAAATTTGTCATAAATTTATTAGCTTTCTATTACTTATTTTTTGGAATTTCTTTATTCACTTTTGATATGTCAACTTAGCAATTGTTTGACCATGTCCCTTAAAAATGAAGGGATTCATAAAAAGTCACGTTTTTTGGAACTAGTGCATTCTTTGTTAACTTGGAATTTTTGAAAAAAAAGTTGCAACAATCTAGAGAGACTCTACTTCGATATCGTTATATTTATGAAACCAATTGATGTACATCATAACTACTAGAATTATTTTAATTAAACCAATATGAAAAAACTATAGATTTTGAATATGTTTAGCATAACGTAAGTTTCTCAACATATTAGTTAAAAATTAAAAGTCTAAAAACTACCCATTAGAGAAGACGAACCAATGTAATGAACCATAAAATTTTCATTTTTTTTTTACAGTGTATTTTGGAAGATACATAATTTTTATTTCACTAAATCATAATGACCTTCAAATTTTTTTTACACATTTTATTAGAAACTTAATTAAAATTAGAAAATTTCTATGAAATTTCATAAAATTTGTATCTACTAAAAGTAGATTCAATTATGCAAATTTTAGTATTGGTTCCGAAAGTAAATTGACCAAATTTGATGGATGTAAACCATTCTAAAGTTGGAGAAAGGTGACCAGAGCCGAGTTGTTGCAGAGTTGCAAGTTAAAGTAGCTTGGCCGAACTAAAACCACATTCAATCGTACTTGTGTTTGTCATTGATGCCCATTAAAATAAACAGAAAATTAGTTTGGCTAAATTAATTTAGAATTTCAGCTGAAAATGTGTCTATATTTTTAGTCGGCCGCAAAATGGAAATGATGTGACCCTCTGAAATAACGTTTCACCTAAACGTTTAAATAAAGATGAAACATTATTTTCACACTCCTTCCTCATTTGGACTTAAATTTTAAACTAAATCTTTTGCGCTGAATTTTTAAAGGAAATTTTTTGTGCTGAATTTTTAAAGAGTGTTTTTGGGCTAAATTTTTAAAGTAAATATTTTGGCCTAAATTTTTAAAGTGAGTTTTTTGGGCTGAATTTATAAAGAGAGTTTTATTTAAAGTAAATATTTTTTATTGAATTTTTCAAGTGAGTTTTTTTTAAGTTTTTTGTGCTAAAATTTTAAAGTGAGTGTTTTGCTCTAAATTTTGAAACTGTGTTTTTTTCTGTAGGATTCTGAAATTGAGTTTTTTTCGGTTGGATTTTAAAAATCTACATAGATTGAATTATCATGGGAAATCAAAGAGATTGCAAGAGAAAATATGATCGAATAAGGGACATTGAGGTTCGTAGAGAATACTCGAGAAACTATTACAAAAGAAAGAAGGAAGAATGCTTAAATATTGAAAGGACAAATTAATCTCAACTAGAAGTTGAAGAAGGTATGTAAATGTAAATATTATAAATGATATTTAAAATTTAACTAGTGTATTGTGAAATTTAATTTTTATTTGGGAAACTAATTTGAAAAATATTTTGCAATGTAAATAGAGAGAGATATTCCTCATAACATTGGTGATGAGAGTGAAATTGTTGAAAGAGAAACATAAAAAAAATAATGAACCAATGATTGATGATTTTGTTGATGTTGAAAGAGATTGAAGTGAAGAAGTTGAATCACCATTAGGTATGTATATATATGTGATGTGTATTATTGAAATTATACATATTTATTAATTTCAATTTCATTCAAACTCTATTTTTTAATTTAATTATTTAATGAATATTTATTCCCATTCCCATTTACATCTAATTCTCATATATACAGATGAAATCGATATTGATGATGAGATGTTAGGAAATGTTCACACTGACAATATCGTGTTAAGCTCATTATTGACAATTTCTTCAAAGATGAAAATTTGGCAGTTCAAGCTCAAATTTTGAGAGGTATCTTAACATCAAAGAAATCAAAAGAAGCTAACACTCTATCGGGTATTTGAAAATCAATGAAAGATAAAAAGGTGAAGGAAAATGTGATTCAAAATATAAATAGTGCTTTAAAATAAATTGGAAGATCTAGAAAGAAAAGTAACATAGATGCACATAGAGCAATACAAATGGTAGTGGTTTCATTCAGTACTAAAGAAAATCGTTTGGTAAAATCTAGGGCAAAAGCATTAGGGACCTCACAGAAAAACATTGCTCAAACATAGGAAATCTCGATTGCAAATAGATCTAAATGATGAGTTTTCTTTTTGGACAACTATTTGTAGGAAACCATACAAAGATAGACTCGGAGACGATGTAAAAAAATTAACATATGAATATTGGATGAAAAATTCACAGGTTTCACCAAAACAATGGATGTGATGCAGCAAAGAAAAACATGAAATCAGTATGATGAACATGCAAAATATATCTTAGACACCACTCAAATAGAGTTATTCAATAACTTCATAGAAGAGAATCATGAAATTAATGTCTCAATTAGTACTTTTGTGCAACAAAAACCTTGGTATGTTAAACCAATCACTGTATGCGACACTTGTTGTTTCCGTTATCATGTGGAATTTCAATTATATTATGAAACCTTCCTTAATTTTGGTAAAACATTTTGGAAACATTCACCTCCTCCTTCCACTATCCATGATTTCATATCTGAAATTCTATGTGCAAGAAAAAGTCATTAATTATTTTACCAAAAAAAATGTGTTGGTGATAAAAAATGTGATCATTGTGGGAATTTAACTTTATTTCACAACAAAAATTCTATTAATATAAATGATCAATTATTTTCTAACCTAAAAATGAAATGGAAGATATATGAATAAGTCCATACATCAATTAATTAAAATATTCGTACAAGTGCAAAAAGGATTGATTTACAAGAAGAAGAAATTTATGTGATAGATTTTTTGAAGAAATTTGAGAAAAAAATTTACAATTACACCAAGAATTCACATAGAACTCAATGGAAGGACCTACAATTCAAAAAATTCCGTGAAATTTTTCAACTGAGGACCATTTTGTTAATAGGTGATTTTGTAGAGAATTACACATTTGTTACACAAAATGAAATATGAAGTGAATATTATCATTCTGACCAAGTATCTATGCTTGTCCATATTCTATATAGACATGTTGAAAAGAATGTTGATCATACAAAAATCACTAGTGAGAATCGACATGTTATTAAATAATACCAATTTTATATTACCGATGATTGTACACATGATATGCATTTTGTACAACATTGTTTTGATAATATTTATGACTCATTGAAAGGCAGTGGAATAAAATTTAATGAACATTGGATATGGTTAGATGGATGCATAGGTCAATTCAAATCTTCATGACCATTCTTTTGGTTATGTCATCTTCATAAGAAAACCCAAATTAAACACCATTAGAATTTCTTTATGGAAAAGGAGAACATGATGGTGTACGAACATGTATAAAACAAGCACTTTGAAGATATCAAATTGAACACTCTGCAAACTGACTTGTCTCAGCTGAACAAGTTTTTCAATGGTGCATTGTTGCACTAAGCCATCAGAGTAACCCATCAGGGAGGTACGAAGGTATGTACATATATGCAAATTAACTTATATACAGTTTTAATATTTGATATTTTTTTATTAATTTTCTAATTATAATTATATAATTTTAAACAAGATCATGATGATTATTTTTGACATATAACTTGTTTTTTAAATAACATATTAAAATTCTCGTTTGAATTTTACTATAGGTTTTTTTGCATATTGGAGTCCAAGATGTAGATATATTGATTACATATCAAGCTGAAATAGTAAAAGGGACTCGAAAATTGCATTCAATTAAAATAAAGGATTATCGAAATGTGTTTGCATTAAATAAAGGAAAATATTCTTTTTTTTGTCTTGTTTCCATGGAGGCCACAATCCAATGATATTTGTGAAAACAATATGTATGTAAAAGCTTGGCAACATATATAACTAAATAGTAAGGGGAAAATGTCAGTTGCAAGCTTCAAAGAGATGGAATCATAAGAGACTATAGAATCATCTGAAGGTGATCAACTTTCTGATCTTGTTAGAGAAGGTAACATTTCAATTGCTTTCAAAGGATATATGTATGCCTTATGTTTTTCAAAATAATTGCGTATAAGTATCTGGATAATAGTTAAATATAGATATCCAGAAATAGATAATAAAATCAAGCCCATGTTGATAAAGTTGATTTCATGTTAATCATGATATGAATTTAGACTTGGTTTATTGTGTAAGAGACGTTTTTGTTGTAGTTTCACCCATTAACAACATAGAAAATGTCAAGTACTATTTCAGGCGTTGCACTGAATGATGGATAAAGTTATTGGAAGAGTATGATGATAACGAGTTTATATATGAAAGAGGGTCTATTATACTAAAAGTTTATCTTTTCGAGAAACTCATCACAGTGAGAGTAATGTTTACTTTCAAGACTATCAACCTAATGTCATAAGTTGTCAATATAGTCACTTGGTGTGTTCAACGCACATAAAGTTGATAGAAGTTCAATAAAAAAAATTGAAAGTTTAAAAATGGAGAATGTCAAAAGTTGACCATGAATTGATCATTGAGGATCGCATTCTTTTAGGATTTTTTTAATTGAACTACCCAACAATTTCTTCTCCTTCGATTCATCTTTGAGAACTTAGAGTTCAAGTACACTGTTGACCTTTATTTTTGTGCACTCTCAACTTGTACATTCTTAAGAATGTGATGATGTCAAACCAATGCTAATTGGGTCTTGTATTGAGTTACAAAGTTATATGTATATTGCATGTTATGTAGGTGTATTGAGGATTTGATGCTACTAATATTATGTTTGCATGCATGAAAAGTAATTTATATGTAGACATTATATGGTAGTAAATGATTTCATACATGAATGCAAAATTTATTAGCCTTTCTATACATGAATGAAAAATGTACATACCATATTTTATAATGCAATTTTTATGATTGTTTTGGACACCTACACCGAATTAAAAGGTTCATTCACCTGCAAAATGTACCATGTTTTGTGATTTTAAATTTTAATAGATTCATTTTAAATAACTTGAGAAAACAATTTGAAACAAAACCGAAGAATCATCTACTAAAATTATAAGAACGATTGAATAAAAAATGTACCAATTAAAAGAAAAATTACTTTCATTGCTACATATTCATGAACTTAAATATGTAAAACCTTTAAGCATCAAACCATGCATCATGCAAATTGTACCATGTTTTATTATGCAATTTTATAGTATGCTTGTGCATTCAAACAACTTTATATTAAAAGTTAACTATCAACTGACATCCATATTAACCTTTCTATACATGAATGAAACTGTACATGCACCATATTTTATATTGTAATTTTAAGTCATGATTGTTTTAGACATCTACACCAAATTATAAGATTTATTCAAATGAAAAATGTACCATGTTTTGTAATTTGAAATTTTACTAGATCCATTTTAAATATATTAACAAAACAACTTTAAACAAAACTTAAGAATCATCTACTAACATTATAAGAATGGTCATGAAAAATGTACCAACTAAATGAAAATTTGCTTTCATTGCTACATATTCATGAACTTAAATATGTAAAACCTTTAAGAATCAAACCATCCATCATGCACAGTGTACCATGTTTTGTAATGCAATATTATAGTATGTTTATGCATGAACAACTTTATATTAAAGGTTAACTATCAACAGACATCCATAATAGCCTTTCTATACATGAATGAAAAACGTACATACCATATTTTATAATGCAATTTTTATGATTATTTTATACATCTAAACCTAATTATAAGATTCATTCAAATGAAGAATGTACAATGTTTTGTAATTTTCAAATGTAATAGATTCATTTTAAATAATAGGTGACAAAAAAACTTTAAACAAAACCTAAGAATCATCTACTGACATTATAACAATGATTACGAAAAATGTACCAACTAAATGAAAATTTACTTTCATTGCTACATATTCATGAACTTAAATATGTAAAACCAAGCTTTAACTATCAAACCATGCATAATGCAAATTGTACCATGCAAAATGTACATAAACTCCAAAAATAGCATGTATTAAATCATAATAAAGAGTTCTAGATTTAAAATATATACAAAATTTATATCATTATAAAAGTAAATATATAAAAAAAAGTGTTCAAATAAAAATATGCATCAATTCATAATAAAGAGTTTTACTTTAAATATGTCCAAAATTTATATCATGATAAAAATAAACATAATATAAAAATATTGTCAAATAAAAAGTTGCATCAATTTAGAGAATATCACTTAAATATATGATATGTCAACCTCCTCGTGCTCTCATCCGAGCCATGGGTGCCCTGCACACCATGTGTAATTGCATATCTACATAAGATTTTGCACTATAAATTAATTTTTAATGTTTTAAAATTTAATGATAATGTAATCATCAAAACAAAATTATAAAAAGTTTCAAATTCCGCGAAATACGTCATGTTGTTCCCCCTCCATTAGGCCCTTGTGGTGTTCAATATGCATTGCTCCCTCATGCATAAATTGTACAATACATGTGCATGTATATATATTAAGATTTTAAAATTTAACATGAAAATGCATAAACTAGATCAATATTAAAATAGTCAAGTATAAACTTTTCCAAATTGTCTAGATGATTCAATCCCTGTAACTGACTAAAGTTTCAACTTCCATGTAATACCTTATGGTGTTCCCCCTACATTTCTCCCACTTGGATTCCATGTACAATACATGTACATGTATATATTAAAAATTTAAAATTGCACATGAAAATGCATAAACTCGCAATATTAAAAAAAGTGTTACATGACATTTTCAAATTGTTTAGATGATCCTATCCCCATTTTCCACTCCATCCCTAAAGTCCTTGGAGAATGGAACTCTTCTCCACAAACATAAAATTCAAAAATTTTAAAACTGTAATATAAACCTATCTCATTTTTAATGAAACTTGCACTTCAATTTATAACAAAACATAAGTGAAATATTCAAGACTTGTGATAATCAAATATTTTACACATCTCCTAGGAAGAGGGTCACACTATGCCAAAAACATCAGACGGAAGCCGAATTTGTCAAAATTTAATTATATATACATTATTATTTATTTTAAAAATATGTCCTCACAATATCGATATAATAAAAGTAGAATAATAACTATATCAACATGAACTATTAACAAAAAGCTAACATCTCTCAAAATGTCTTGATTGGAACCTGAACCTGGGACCGCGATATTATGAAAATTTATGTTCAACAAATGAGTTAACTACAAATGGTGAAAATATGATACATTTTTTTTAGATTATATCTAAAAATGTTAGCAAAATGTATGTCAATCAGCATTAACACATACATTACAAATTACATTAAAATATCCACCCTAACCATTAACACATACCGATCCCACGCTCTCCTCCTCATGAACAATTAGATATTTCCAACCATTACAACAACCCTATGCATATGCTTTAAGATACTCAATATTGATATTATCTATCTCCTCATCTATTTTATGTAAAAAAATTAGCATGTGCATTAGCTCACGCTCTTCGTTGATTTAGACTGATATCAATTCCAGTCAATGCACTCTGGATATGGCATCCTTTTCTTCTCAACCAATTTTAGAAGTGACATCCATCTTTGACTGCAAATTTAATAGACTTGGAGGTTGGCGTACCAAAGGTGGTGGAGGGTGAGGCAATTCAATATCACATAATGCGCCCTTACGATTACATAACTAACCTCTCCCGGCACCATAATATTCAAATGGAAGGTCATTATAATTAGATTTCATACCCAAAAGGAATTTTACATAAAATAATTTTGCAAAATAAATTGAAACCTCATCATTCCATGACATCTTTCGATATGCTCCAAGGAACCTATCATACAAATGGCTAGCTGTATCCAAGTGATTGAAATATTGCATCTTGTGCATCTTTATTTTCAGCCCATCTTTGAAGTTAAACATAGATTTTGCATTTTCTTTTGTAACCCTTTTACTAACCTCGACCCATTTATCGGGACCCAATTACTGTTTCCTTTCTTGGCTCATCATTTCTAGAAATAAATTTTTGGTGGCCCCAAGTTTCTCATAAATATCAAGAAATGATCTTATAGAGTGCACATCTATTTTTAAGCTTTCTCAGCTCTTTGTATAGAGCTCCATACTCTCAAGATCTTTCCCCAATTTTGAATAACGATTTTTGCACCTTTGTAATGTACATTGTTGGAGGTTTATTTCCGAAGGAATCTCATCAGGAATATCAGATGGATAAGTGGTAGTTGTTGTATGATCTTCTTCTTGAATTTCTTGTCTTCTCTTACATCTACTTCGAGCAACATTTTCACCCTCTCCATCAACATATAAAATTACATAAATATTAAAAAATGTGAACAAATGTATTCATACATATATGTACATACGGTTGATTTACATGTACAAATTTGTTTTAACATATTTTTTTTATATATAATTCACCAAAATTATGAAGATCATGATGATTGATGACCACCTGGAGATGGTTAAGCACCATCATGCCCACCCAGAGATGGTTGAGCACCATCATGCCCAAGTAAATGAGTTTATTGAGCTTGTTGACCACCCTCACGCGACGACATAATGAGCGAAGCTTCTAAAAAAAAAATAGAAAATCAATTCATATATATGTATACATAAATATGATTCTACTATTTTATATTTATTTAAATGCACATAACCAACACACACAGCGCAAGATATATATATATTAATATATACTATATATAATAATAATATATAATATATATATTATATATATTATATATATATTTATATATTATATATATATATTATATAAATATATTTATTATATATTTAATAATAATATATAATTTATATATATATATACACATGGTGTGAATAATGGCCCTTCCATTTATTGAGTAGATACTCTTTTCGACCTAGTTTGAGATGCTCCTAAGAAAAATGAAATTTATTATAAATTAATTTAAAGCTAAATTGATAAAATAAAATCAATTCCATATGTATACATAGATATGATTATATTCAAATATCATTTAAAAAGTTGCACATAAAATATATATGCCATGATCATGATGGACCTCCCCCGATTCATTTGATATTAGCTTTGATCCATGACCTCCCCCTCTAGTACATGCATGAGACGTGATTGATGCTCGCCTCAAATAATCATGTGGAAAATGCTCATCCATGAATGTATTAGCATTTTCCCATGATTCTTCAGGAGAGGCATCAATCGTGTCCATGCATGTACTAAGGGGGAGGTCATGGATCAATGATAATATCAGATGAAATTTACCATACATACTTACATACATCTATATGTATATATATTATATTGTTATATGTATATGTATATGTATATGTATATGTATATGTATATGTATATGTATATGTATATGTATCATTTGATATTATCATTGATCCATGACCTCCCCCTATATATATATATATATAATTTACCTCATGCATTTAATTGATATAACCCTTGAAATTATATCATGCATTTTAAGATCTTAAAATTGTTATTTAAAAACATTGAAAGAATTCAGAAAATTAATGTAACTATCTGAAGCTCTTCTTTTGAAATATACTCAAGACTAAAAAAAATATGTTGAAGCACACACATTTTTAAACAAAATACAAAATTCTCTAAAACATATCATGTTCACCAAGTTGTGCTTACATAGTGGAGGTACACTTGGTATACAATTGAAAAAACACATGTTCATTAAAAACAACACATTTATAACTCAAAAACACACACATATCAAAGATATCTTACAATGTCCATCAAAAAATTTTGATGGAGAGCTTCTTAACAATAATTCATCTTTCACACACAAATATTGAATTAGCATTGCCCCATACAATAGATCACTAGAAAACCTATTAACATTTGCACAATGTCTGATGCTAAATGATTGATATTGAAAAACAATATTTTTCTTCTCTATACAGTTTTTTCAACCTCTCCTTTTTAACTTGGTACACACCATTAATTTGGTTGCACACAAGTTCAGAATTGGGGAAGACTATAATTCCATTGGTTACCTCATGCATTTAATTGATATACCCCTTGACATTATATCATGCATTTTAAGATCTTAAAATTGCTATTTAAAAACATTGAAAGAATTCAAAAAATTAATGTGACTATCTGCAGCTCTTCTTTTAAAATATACTCAAGACTAAAAACAAAAATTTTGAAGCACGGACATTTTTAAACTAAATACAAAATTTTATAAAACATGTCATGTTCACCAAGTTGTGCTTACATAGTGGGGGCACACTTGGTATAGAATTGAAAAAACACATGTTCATTAAAAACAACACATTTATAACTCAAAAACACACACATATCAAAGATATATTACAATGTCCATTAAATAATTTTGATGGAGAGCTTCTTAACAATAATTCATCTTTCACACACAAATATTGAATTAGCATTGCCCCATACAATAGACCACTAGACATCCTATTAACATTTGCACAATGTCTTATGCTAAATGATTGACATTGAATAACAATATTTTTTTTTCTCCATACAATTTTTTTAACCTCTCCTTTTTAACTTGGTACACGCCTTTCATCTAGTTGCACACAAGTTTAGAATTCTGGAAGGCTACAATACCATTGGATCCTTACTCCCTAGCTATTCGTAAGCCTTTTATCAATGCAATGTAATATGATTTATTGTTTGTTGTTCTTCCAGGTACATCCTTTTCCTTTTGAGGACTTTGTTCATCATGATATTACATAGAACATAAGTAATCACTGCTTGCCCTGAATTGGGATAATAAGAAACTTCTATGCACAATGTCCATTTTTCAACCATGTTTAATGGGTTTTCTGATCCCTGCAAAAAATAAATTCAATAAAATGAATTTAATATATTTATTTATTGTAAATGCCTTATTTTATGGGAGAATGATAATAAATAAATATTGATTGTGATTGAATAATGAAATACTACAAGGATTTAGCCTAGTTTCAGGATCATCCTCTATGTTCTCCTTCAGAATTTATACATGTGATTGATAGTTTCATCAAGTAATTATAAATTATGATGTTAGAAATTTATTAATTTTAGGAACTAGATCTATATAAAATCACTACTTAAATTCATATTTGACAGATTATTCACACCAAGGGTGCATGCAGACTTGTTATAATTGTCATTCCTCCCTTTGTTTACTCTACATAACTTGATGGGAAACACTAGATTAACCCTCAAAGTGGAATGCTTAGATAGGTGGTTTAATTGATAGGTGGTTATTCCAATTCTTGATATTGGAATAAGTTGCATAAAGAAATTTTACTAAAGTGTTTTTTAACACCTCGATTTCGCTATAGATGTTGCATAGAAAAATTTTACTAAAGTGTGATTGAAAACCTTGATTTCCCTATAGATTTATTGGTGGAAAGTATTTAATAATTTCATCTTGGATTCCAACATTTACCATTGAGCCTTTTTAAAATGACTAAGAATGATATTTACCTAATAAAATTAATGATGTTAGCAAGGCCTAAGTTGTTTTAAAAATGATGGAGAAATAGGTCCTTTGTTGTTTGTGCAATGCTTTCCATGTTAGAAAGCATGAATAACATATCTTCTCCATGATTTGTAAGACTTTATTGATACTTATTGAAACATTATGTGCAACAATATTTTTGGTTCACGAGTTTGAGCGCAATTCTTCTTTTCTTCCTAGTAATCAATGTATTTTTTGTCTCCTTCTGGTCCATACATGAGCATTAGTGGTGGGAACAGATCACATGAAACTGTTGATATAAAATCTCACAGTGCTATTAATCTTCTTGACAACATTCAAGCCTTGGTTGTGGTCACATGTTGATGCTGGAATATAAAATCTCCATGGTTTGGTTTGGTTCGGTTAGGTGAAAATTTGGTAGCATGAGATGCGGATGTGATATGTGAATGATTAAGAAAGCAAATTGAGAGTATAAGGAAAGAAATTAAGAAATAAACATGCATGTCTACCCAAATTTCAGGTAACCTACCCATTTTGTGATCACACTTACAGTGGTGGGCCATTTAAAAATATGGTGGCATGGTGATCACCTTAAGCTCTCAAGAGAACTCTAGTTTGTTTACTGTGGATATGAAGGCTTGGTTTAAATGTGAGTCTCTCAATATGGGAACAAATCCATGCCCAAATCCAACTATCGAAGACACATGGGGAAGGGCCTTTCCCCCATTGCATTGGTAAAGTCTTAATTTAATGGAAAAAAAATTTCCTTTTTATTTCTATGATTAGGACAAAAAATGAAAAGGAATCATTGTATCTATCTCAGAACCACTACATTTTTGGAGGATTCGTTGATTCAGAAAAGGAATTAATAGTGATTCGCAGGAGAGGATCAGTTGGGAATGCAGCAAGAACTCTTTTCAAGTGTCAACCATCCGGCCCTAGTATGTTTTCTTGAACTCGACATTTAATTTGATCTATTTATTCATCTAAAGTGGCAGAGAAAAGGCCAAAGGAGGAGGAATATTTATATGAATTATTTCATCTTTGCAAACATATAGTTTTATACTAATGTAGGTTTTAACCTCGTACAGAAATTACCTGCATACGAATTGAAAACACAGAAAATAAACAATGTGAGAGCATAACACATAAAACATATATACACAAAGACTTTCCCCTGGATCCCAAAACCGGGACTACCAGCTTGATTTTTCATTATATTCCTCTCAATGTTATAATACATATTTATACATGGTGAATCATCCAATACCATGGATCAAAAATCATCACATCCATAAAACAAGTGCGAAAATCATGCACAAAACCATAGGTGGGTCCGCCGAACCTAACATAGGGTCCAAAACCAAAATTTTCTAGGGCACTACTCCAGACCCCATAAAGTGGGGTTACGGGGATGCCTCAAACCCACTGTGACCCCCCCTCTAACCACTTGGTTAACTATGTGGGCTAGTCATGGAAAGAATATAACACAACCCAACAACAAAAAGGTTAATGGAGAAGAGTAGTAGTTCGAACATGAAGTGGAGTAGATAAATCATCTCAAGGAGAAATAGAGCTCTCAGCCTATCCTTATAACTTAGGCCAAGCTAATCAGATACATTTTTTTTTTTTTTTGTCAATGTAGAGGATTAGAATGGTAGTGGACAGATCATTGGAAGTGAGAAAATAGGATGTGGGGGAAGAAAATTCACTAATGGAGAAGGTGGCATTCACTGTGAGTACAGAAGATGATCTGACCATTCTTGTATGGAAATTTCGAATGTGTTTTCTAAGGATGATTTCATGCATCCTTCTCTCATTCTGAACCAATTCTTCAGTTACAGGAAGGGTCCACTTATCATCACACAGATTTCAGTGTAGGTGACAACCCTTCCCCTTGGGCATTCCATGGCCTTACCTCTGCCAAAGAGAAGATTCAGAGTGCCTATGTTGGGGAAGGAGGTGTCATTAAATCCAAGGCCCTTTAATACGAAGGAGCATGTCGTCATTACAATATTTGCTAGTGAAATCTACACATTCGATAATGGTTCCACCTAGGCAGTACAAATTGTCGACATTATTAAGGCATTTAGAGGAGGAATATTTATTTTCTAGTAGCTTGGATGGTCATAATTAGAAATCAAGTATTAGGTAATGTTTGCAATGAAATATATTAAGTTTGATATTATCAGTAAATAATCGATGATTTATGTGATATTTGTAGGTTTTAACCCCATACACAAATTACCTGCATACGAATTCTAAATCACAGAAAAATAAACAATGCAAGAGCATAACACATAAAACACATATGCACAGAGATTTTCCACTGGATCCCAAAACAAGGACTACCATCTTGATTTTTTATTATATTCCTTTCAATGTTACAATACATATTTATACATGCCGAAGCATCCAATACCATGGACCGAAAACCATCACGTCCAAAACCATGGACCAAAAACCATCGCGTCCGAAAAATATGTGCGAAAATCATGCACAAAACCATAGGTGGGTTTGCCCAACCTAACATAGGGTCCAAAACCAAAATTTTCCAGGGTGCTGCCCCGGACCCCACAAAGTGGGGTTACGGGTACCCCTCAAACCCCCTGTTAACTATGTGGAAAGAATATAACACAACCGAACAATCTCCCACTTGTTGTTTTCTTTCCACAGGGGGCCACAGGAGAGCTTAGTCATTTTTCCAGCCTTGAAACGCCCATTATTTCACTACACAAAGAGAACTTCTCAGAGCTCACAGATTTTGTCAATGCATCTACAGTATTCTTCAAAGTGTCCACCTTTACCAGCAACACCTTTTTGTCTTCTATCATATCCCTCACAAAGTGATACTGAACATCAATGTGCTTTGTCTTTGAATGATAAGCAGGGTTCTTTGCCAAGAAAATTGCACTTGGCTGTCACAGTCTATCCTTATAGCTCCCTGTACTAACCCCATACTTGAACACAATCTCTGCAACCAAACTGCATCCTTGCTTGCATGAGTGGCTGCCATGTATTCTGCCTCTATAGTTGATAGTGCCACTACAGATTGTTTCTTATTCATCCAACTCACTGCACCTCCAAATAGGTTAAACACATACCCACTTGTAGATCTTCTCTGATATAGATCTTCAGCCCAGTCTGCATAAAAAAAGTCATGAATATCCAACACTCTGTCCAATCCCGGTCTTGCTTGGTAGCACAAACCATAATCACTAGTGCCACACAAATACCTGAAAACCCGCTTCACTGCTATCCAATGCTCCTTCTCTGGTTTTGACATAAACCTGCTCAATGCTCCCACTGCATGTGCAATGTTTGGTGTAGTACAGACCATTGCATACATCAAGCTACCGACTGCACTTGCATATGGAACATGGGACATGTCCTCTTCCTCTTCTTGTGTCTTGGGACACTGTTCAACAGATAACCTCACACCTACAGGAATAGGAAC
>APFE031193695.1:253361-285330 GCA_000404065.3 Pinus taeda | reverse complement strand
GAATTATCTACCTGAAAAGCGACTTATCGCCAATGGATACGCGACTTATCTTGCCATATACGCGCGTTATCTTGCTGGGGATAACCAGAATGATACGTCGGAGATAACTGGAATGATAAGTCGCATTATCAGGCAGTCGTGCATGCTCGCCCGGAAATACCTCACATAACCGGCCATGAGTAGCCCAAAATGAACTCCCGTAGACGGTGTCGTGTTATCACGCCGGAGATAAACGGAATGATAAGTCGCAATATCCCCGCAGTAACCGGAATGATAAGTCAGATACCCGGCCTATCGTGCCTCCTCGCCCGGAAATACCTCACATAACCGGCCATGAGTAGCCCGAAATGAACTCGCGTAGACGGTGTCGGGAATGGTTTTCCCCATACATATCTGGTACAGACATTCCACATACCTGGCAAAAGTGACTCGCGTACGCTATGAATAGCGCACGTATCATACGACGTTGCTGATAATGGCGAGCGAATTATCTCGTGTTGCAGAGAATGGCTGGCGATTGTAATTATCTCTTGTTTCAGACCATGGCCATGGTAATTCACATGAATTATCTCGCCGGACCCAAACCAACGAACTACCTGATTTGACGGACTATTATTATCCATTTGCCGCCTCTGATAAGAGCAAGATTGGTGTAGATGTAGCTCATATGCGCATGGTAGGGGCACGGGGTTCGATTCCTCGCATCTCCAAATTCTCTGGATATCTAGGGATTTGATATCTTTGTTTTATCTGTGCTGTTTGGTCACTTCATACAACTACTTTAATGTAGATGTAGCCCGTTTTGTAGCCGGTTGTAGCCGGTTGCAGTGAAATTCAAATCCTTTGCCATCAAGGATCACTACCCCTAAACACTAAACCCTAAAGAATTTACTAAAGTGTAATAAACCCTAACCCCTAAACCCTAAAACCTAAACCTTAAACCCTAAACCCTAAACCGAAAACCTCAAACCCTACACCCTAAACCTTAAACCCTAAACTTAAACTGCTAAATGCTAATCCCTAAATTCTAAACCCTAAACTTAAACTGCTAAACCCTAATCCCTGAATTCTAAACCCTAATCATTTTATAACATTTTAGAAAGTGTTTCGTCACTTTTATCTAAGTGTTTATTAAAATCATTTACCTAAATCTTATAAACATTAAACCGTTAACCTTAAACACTATACCCTAAACCCTAAACCCTAATTCCTATGCATTTTATAACATTTTAAGAAGTGTTTTTTACTTTTTATTAAGTGTTTATTAAAATCATTTAGTAAAGTGTTATAAAAGCTAAACCTTAAACCCTAAACCCCAAAACCTTAACCACAAACCCTAAACTGTAAACCCCAACCTTAAACCCTAAACCCCAAACCGTAAACAATAAACACTAAGAATTTTATAGGATTTTAAAAAGTAATTTTTATCTTTTATTTGAGTGTTTATTAAAATAATTTACTAAAGTTTTATAAGCCCTAAAAGTTAAACGCTAACTCCAAACCCTAAATCTGAAACCCTAAGAATTTCATAACATTTTAAAAAGCATTTTGTAAGCATTTTATAATGCTTTAAAAATCATTTTAGAACTTTCGTCTAATTGTTTATTAAAAGCATTTACTGAGTTGTTATAAATCGTAAACCCTAAAATCTAAAAAGTAAACCCCAAACCCTAAACCCTAAACCCTAAACCCCAAACCCTAAACTGCCAACCTTAAACCTTAAACCCAAAACTGTAAACCATAAATCCTAAGCATTTTATAACATTTTAAAAAGCAATTTTTATTTTGTATTTATGTGTTTGTTAAAGTCATTTAGTAAAGTGTTATAATCCCTAGACCCTGAACCCTAAATGCTAAACCCAAACCCTCAATCCTAAACAGTAATAATTTCTTAACATTTTAATAAATCTTAAACCCTAAACCCTAAAACCTAAACACCAAACCTTATACCCTAAAACATAAGAATTTTATAACATTTTAAAAATAATTTTTTAACTTTTATTTAAGTGTTTAGTAAAACCATTTACTAAAGTGTTATAAACCCTAAACCCTAAACACCAATTCCTAAACCCTAAACCCTAAGCAATTTAGAACATTTTAAAAAGTGTTTTGTAACTTTTAATTAAGTGTTGATTAAAATAATTTAATAAAGAGTTATAAACCCTAAGCCATAAATCATAAACCAAAAGCCCTAACCTAAATAGTATACCTTAAAACTAAAGCATTTTATAACATTTTGAAAAGTGTATTGTAATTTTTACTTAAGTTTTTATTAAAAGAATTTACTAAATTGCTATAGACCCTAAACCCTAATCATTTTATAACATTTTAAACCCTACGCACTAAATCCTAAGAATTCTATAACATTTTAACAAGCATTTTGTAATCTTTTTCTAAGTGCTTATTAGAAGCATTACTAAAGTGTTACAAACACTAAACCCTAATCATTTTATAATATTTTAAATGCCAAACCCTAAATCCTAAACCGTCCATCCTAAACTGTAAACTTTAAACCCAAAGCATTCTATAACATTTTAAAAATTGTTTTGTAACTTTTATTTAAATTTTTATTAAAATTGTTTGATAAAGCATTATAAATCTTAAACCCTAAATTGCAAAAAATATACCCTAAACACTAAAACCGAGGAATTTTATGACATTTTAAAAAGTGTTTTGTAACTTTTATTTAAGATTTTATTAAAAGCATTTACTAAAGTGTTACAAATCCTATACCCTCAACCCTAAATCATAAACCCTAAACCCTGAACCCTAAACCCTAAACCCTAAACCCTAAAATCACATTACATTAAACTTTAAATAGGTGTGGTAAACATAATAGTTAAGTTGTAATACGGTGGTGTAATGAAAATGTGTTATGTTTGTTTGGTGCAAGTCTTGGTTTTAACCCCCGAGTCTACCAAAAAATATTTTTACACTGCATGTTGAGTCGACCTTTGGGGAGGGACATGTGGTGGCCTCCAAGCTTGCCACTTTTCCCCTCCTCGTTGGTCCTCCATTAACCAAAAAAATCATGCCAAGTCACCACATTTGATAACCAACCAAAATATGACGCTTGTAAATGCCTAATTGGAACTTTGACCACTGTTGACCTTGCGCACTCACCTCCCATGTTAGTAGTACGAACAACTGATTGTGCATTTTCTTTTAAATTTATTTTGCTTCGTAAAGCAGACACAACATGATGTCTTCCTTATACGAACTTGGATTTCAGTGAAATGAGTTGCGTTGGGATAATTTTGTCGAGAATGACGTGCTCGTTTATGTTTCGAGCCATTCTGAGAAAATTTATTTTTGAGCTAAATATTGAGCACTTGGTCAACATTCAAGGGTGGTAGCCAAGTATGTGTGGAGTGAAAATGAGGAGGAAAAATAATTTAGCACCATCATTAGGAATTCTTCACAAATGAGCTTAAATCCAAGGGGTGTACAATTTTGGAGTGGGATCAATGTCATCAAGAGGTAGCATAGCAACAAGCCTAGTGGGCCTTATGTTGTTGAGAATCACTAGACATGACTGTTTTATTCTGAGGCCCTACATTTTAGGCCCATGTTTCATTTTAAGATCGAATGCTTCACATCACCATATTTGCTTCACCCAACCTTTAGAGGCCAGTATCTCTCCCTTTCATGCTTATTTTCTTCTTTTTTTCAAATTAATGTGTTTGTTTCCTCCACTAGATTATACCTTTAGGTTACAATGCACATATGACATAGGATTTTGCTTTTCTTCAGCATGGAATCCATGAGTTCGATAAGGGTTTAGATAATATGAATATTGTAGTGCATAGAAGGTTTGGTAACTTCGGGTGGAGGAAAGCAAGGCCAAATCATGACAAGTAATATTGGTATTAGTGTTATGGTAGACAAGTTGCTTGTACTAGGGTCCAGAATTATAACAAATATATTTCCCATCAAATGGAAAAACCAAATGGAAGAAAGAAAATTGGAACATGAATAAGGATAATATCGTTCAACTGACATTTGAAATTTCATCTAATGGGTATTTGCAAGCCAATCACCATAAAACTAGACCTATTACTAGCTCACTCATATGGACATCGAAACACATGTATTATAGAATATTCTTCATTTTCTTAACTTAGAAGTTATCAGTGTTGAAAATTGTTGTTATTGATGTGAAAGGTTGTCCAAATGAAAGAGGAAATTACATAGTCAAATAGGATATTATGATACTTTTCTAATGGTATATGGCACTCCCTCTAATTCCATAGGAATGAGGAGATATAAAATATTTTTCAATATGACCCAAAAAAACTAGAATCAGACCCCATTTAGATACCGTATCTTTGAAGGTTTACTTTCTCAAAATACCGAGCTCAAATGGGAGCATAAGATATATGGTTAGAAAGATGATGCCAAGATATTTCCAATTGTATATGGCACTCCTAACCCCTCAAATTTGAGGTTAAATGGATTTTTTGATACTCACTATACATTATGGCATTTGAAAAAGTCATCCCAACTACTGGACAAGCCATGTAACGTACCTCCATGGCCTACCCAAAACTTTCACTGTTAGGCTCCATTAACTTAGAAAATTTGTCTCTATTATAGTTAGATTTTGACCGTATTTACTTGTACATTAATTTTAGTTATTATATGAACACTATCATTCAAACATTCATACCAATTTCAAATAAAGTTGAATAACCCCAAACATCGGTCATTGATGTGATCTTTTTATTTCCTCAATAAATCTTATATATTGGATGAATATTAAGCATATTAGACTTCCATTCATAACTTGGTTAAGTCGCAAGTATGATTCCACATACCTTATTATCATGCAAATGGTTATTATTCCGACAACTTTCTCTAGTACTCTTAAGAATGGAATTAAATTGAGAGCAATGAACCACACTAATACTCTTAGGCATACTCTTCAATAAGATCTCTTCAACACAATCAATGGAATAATCCTTCATGGGTGGACTCATTCATGGGTTAAAATTGACATGGTTAGAATCTGATAAGAAACCTGACTTACAAAATTCTTAGGGTTTAGGGTTTAGGTTTTGGAGGTTTAGGGTTTAGGGTTTAAGGTTTATAAAAATTTAGTAAATTCTTTTAATAAACACTTAAATAAAAGCTACAAAATGCTTTTTAAAATGTTGTAAAATGCTCAGATTTCAGGGTTTAGGTCTTTTGGGCCAAAGACGAGACCCGACCTCAAAGCATAAATTACTAAATGACTAATAAAAAACCATGCACATGTAAAGACTTGTGGTGGTCTGCTCGGGCGGGAGAGGAGACAGGAGCTGGCGGAGTGATGAAAAGGCTTCATTTCCACTAGAAGCAAGGTTTCATAACCAAACCACAATTGTCTTCATACTAGGGTCCCAAGGGCAGACCACGAAACCGATGTGAAACCACTTCAAGCTACTACAAGTTACATCTTCCTTCCTCACTCAAGGCAAGAGCCCCAGTGAAGCACCATAAACATAGACCCGACCGCTATTAAACTCCTTACCACCCAAGCTCATTGCCCAAACAATCGAATTCAGCCAAATCATGTACCAAGGTTCACATTTATCGTTAGAGTGCTTGAGGAGGAATGTCATGCTAGAGGAGTAGTATGAAGTCTTTTCATCATCACAACATTCATATGTGCGTAGAGGGGAGGGAGGTATGGATGGTCGATCACACACCATTTGTACCAATGCATCTGCACCCCCATTGGGAAAAAGTTGCTACTGTTATCAAGGGAACTTTTGAACTTATTTTTGGAACCAACTGATATCAATTTTCACATGGAATACATGTGTGATTTTCCTTTTGGAAAACCACAATTACATACTGTAAAATTCATGTAAATTTTATTTTGTATTTTAAATGATACATATTTTTCTTTTTAATTAAGTTCAACAAATAACATACCTCTCAACATGTTCATGTTTCTAATTTGATTATGGTATGCCGAGCATCTATGGTGTCTTTTAGAAAAGTATATAGTTTGGCTATTACAACAATTGCGAGTTACCCAATTTATGATATCTCTATTTATGGACTTAGGTAAATGATTAGTCCATGCAAAGTCTAGTGGATTGACTTCAATGTAAAAATATTATCCAAGTGATGTTACTAACCATTCTCTATAAAAATGTAATCCCAAGATTAATTTATTTATAGAGAAGGTATAATACCATGGATACAAAATTTGTTGCAGTTTGGAAATTATATTGTGGGTAGTGTTTCAATTTTTTTATTTCATAAATTTTCTATCAACCTATCCATATATTGTTTTTTTTCATCCTATAAAGACATTCTGCATGAGTCAAAAGTCTTTGAAAAATATTAATTCAGAGTATTGAAGTACTCAAGTATTGAGGGGTTTGTGGTTTTCGCAGTGCGTTATATTAGATATCATTTTTTGGGGTTCAACTATGCTAAGTAAGTCATCCATATATGACCATTTCCATGGGAGGTAGTCGTAACTGACTAATTTCTCATGATTTTTTAATATTCCACTTATTTCACTATGATTTCAATGATTATATTTTCAAATAGGAAGTTGATAGTTTTTTACATTCTCCCACTCTCTGAACTCAACATGTTGAGCTACTTGATCTGTTGTTGAATGTTAGTTTTTCTATACTAATTTCAACTTCAGATTTATAAACAAATGATTGTCAATTGCTTCACGTTCATCGTTCTCTTATGGTGTTTATGATTGTAAACAGGTAAATTTTATCAAGTTTTACGTGAAATATAAAAGTAAAATAACATCAAAAACAAGTGTTGAACAACAAAAAAGTACAAAAAACCATCAACATGGACACTTAACATAATGTTTTGATGAATGAGTCCACCCCTCCTAGGCTACATCTCCTTGGTCTATCTTCCATGGATTAGGACTCTGTATTAGCTCAATATGGGAAAAAAATGTTTTTGACCAATCTCTACTGCTCCTTAGACCTACTTCAATGAGTTCAGAATGCTCAAATTAGCTAGGAACACCTTTTGCTGAGCTCAATTTGGTTGAATTTTGCTTCAGGTGTGGTCAAAATAGTTTTACGTAGGAAAACACCTGTAAAACTAGAGGAACTCCACTCAAATCCACTAAGACTGGAGTTATCGCCAATTTTGGAGGTCCACCCGAATTTCTGCCAAGTTAAACTACAGTTAATTAATGTTAAATGTGCTTAATTAACCACTAAATGTGATTAGCACAAACTGCAGTTTTACTAACAGTTAACTCTGGCGGCATTGGTGGAGGTAGACACATGGAATGGAATAACACTAACGGTTATGTTTATGGTAACAATGGAATACATATAACTGTAACTGCCAATGGAGCATTCAGATGGGAGGACTCGCCTACAGGTTGGCCCTCCTAACCCCAAAATCACATTACATTAAAATTTAAATAGGTGTGGTAAATAATAGTTAAGTTGTAATGCGGTGGTGTAATGAAAATGTGCTGTGTTTGTTTGGTGCAAGTCCTGGTTCCCATCATGAACAACCTTTCGGTCATACTGCCACAATCTACCTAGTAGAATATGACACACATCCATGGGCATGATGACACAAATAACTTTGTCCCTATATTTGCCAATATGGAATTCCACCACACACTGCTCATCAACTAGCAGTTGGTGACCCTTCTATAACCATGAAAATTTATATGGAGTTGGATGCTTCAGTCGTTTAAAACCCAATTTGTCCACCATCTATGTTACAACCAGATTATCACTGCTTCCACTATCTATAATCAGTTTGTAGCATTTTCCATGTGACTTGCATACAATCTGGAATAATGCCTTTCTATGGGTTTGTTCAGTTGTTTCTTTTGTTCATTTCAGCAATACCTTATTCAAGACTAAGGTCTCTCCTATCTCCGGTGTATTTTTCTATATCCTGAGGCAGTGCCTCTTCTTCTTTTGTCTAAGCAACATATGCTCCTCTTTGACCAGCCTGTTCTCCTTCAGGACACTGAAAGGATCTGTTCCCCAACTTGTGGCACTTGTAGCACTAGTAGGCAGCTCTTTTACCTCTGCCATTTACTATTCCTCTCGGGTATGGCCTTCCTCCTCTCGTGTTGCCCTCCTTTTCCACTATGCCTGAGGTTTTTGAATTGTTTCCCTCTTGACTGTTATTGGCTGTCCTTCCTCTACCAAATGATTGTCCTGTTCGAGTTGTAATGTTTCAACTTCTTAACAAATATATATATATATATATTTATGATGGTATTTTTATTGGAAATTCATTTGTTTACATTCTACAATGGAAATTTGGAACGTGTTTGATTTCGGTACCTAAAGCTTGTCTTTGTAATAATAGCTTGCTTGGCCCACTTGTATCTTCGCTCTGTTGGCACTGTGGTTTGTCTGATAGCTCTCCTCACCTTTATGCTTGTTGTTCACCTGTGTATTTTTAGCTTTGTTGATGGGAAAAAAGGAAGTAGTTTCTACAGTATAAAATAGGAAGTTTAGGACCATAGTATGAATGGTTTCAAACGTTCTTGTATTCAGAAAATATTTCTATGTTTTCTCTGTATTTCTTCTATGATGGGAAAAAAAGATTACATCCACTGTTTCTTCCTTTGTTTCGTAGAGAATATTAGGCACCTATCAGAACTGCCAATGGTTACGTTAAAACTATTCCTGAATAATTGTCTTTTCTTGCTTTGTAAATTAAAAGAAATTCTAAATAATACTAAGAGGAAAAAAAAGAATTACTTAAGAAACCATTGTCATTGTCTGAGACAACCATTCATAGAAAATAAAAAAACTAATGAAACTCAATTTTTTTTGAACAAGACAAACTCCCACCATGTCCTTCCCTGAGTTGGATGCTCCTGCATCATAAACCCTAAACCCTAAACCCTAAGTATTTTATAACATTTGAAAAAGTGTTATGTAAAAATTATTTAAGTGTTTATTGAAAGCAATTATTAAAGTGTTATAAACCCTAAATCCTAAATGCTAAACTCTAAAACCTAAATGTCAAACCATAAACCCTTAGCATTTTATAACATTTTAAAAATCATTTTGCAACTTTTATTAATTGTTTATTAAAATCATTTACTAAAGTGTTATAAATCCTAAATTGTAAACCATAAAATCTAAAATCCAAACCCTAAACACCAAACCCTATGAATTTTATAACATTTTAAAAAGTGTTTTGTAACTTTTATTTAGGTGTTTATTATAATAATTTTCTAAAGTGTTATAAACCTTAAATTCTAAACCTGAAACCCTAAACCCTAAACTCTAAGAATTTAATAACATTTAAAAATTATTTTGTAACTTTTATTGAAGTTTTTAGTGAAATCATTTTAAAAAGTGTTATAAACCATAAAACCTAAACTCTAAACCCTAAACCCTAAACCCTAAATCCCAAACCCTAAACCCAAACCCTAAATCCCAAACCCTAAACTCTAAAATTAAAACACTAATAATTTTAAACATTTTAAAAAGTGTTCAATAACTATTATTTACGTGTTTATTAAAGTAATTTACTAAATTATTATAAACCCTAAACCCTAAACTTAAAACCCTAAACCCTATAGCCTACTTTTTAAAGCCTAAATCATAAACCCTAAAATCATTTACTAAGGTCTTCTAAACCCTAAACCATTAGTGATTTATAATATTTTATAAATTGTTTTGTAATTTTGACTTAAGTGTTTATTAAAATCATTTAATAAAGTGTTATAAACACTAAACCCTAAACCCTAAACACGAAACTGTAAACCCTGAGGATTTTATAACTCTTAAAATGTATTTTGTAACTTTTATTTAAGTGTTTATTAAAGAGATTTATTGAAGTGCCATAAACCCTAAACATTAAACCATTAACCATAAATCATAAACCCTAAGCATTTTATAACATTTTTAAAACAATTTTGTAAATTTTATGTAAGTGTTTATTAAAATAATTTATTAACGCATTATAAACCCTAAACCCTAAACCCTAAACCATACACCCCAAACTCTAAACCCTAAGAATTTTATAACATTTTAAAACTCAAATCTTAAACCCTAAAAACTAACTATTTCATGACATTTTAATAAGCATTTTGTAACCTAATTTTTATGTGTTTATTAAAAGAATTTACGAAAGTGTTATGAACCATAAAACCTAGGAATTTTATTACATTGTATCAAGCATTTTTTAACTTTTTAAAACCCTAAACCCTAAACAATAAGAATTTTATAATGTTTTTAACCCTAAACCCTAAGCATTTACTAAAGTGTCATAAACCCTAAATCCTAAACCCCAAATCCTAATAATTTTACAACATTTCAACAAGCATTTTGTAACTTTTGATTTTTTTATTATTAAAAGCATTTACTAAAATGTCCCTAAACCGTAAACCCTAAACATTTTATACAGTTGAACAAGTGTTTTATAATTTTTTTAAGTGTATATTAAAATAATTTACTAAAGTGTTATAAATCCTAAACCGTAAGGGTTTAATAACAATTTAAACCCTAAACCCTAAACAATAAACCCTAAAATTTTTATAACATTTAAAAATCCTTTTCTAACTCTTTTTAAGCGTTTATAAAAATCATTTATGGAAGTGTTATAAACCCTAAACGCTAAGCATTTTATAGCATTTTAAACCCTATACCATAAACCCTAAGAATTTAATAACATTTTAACAAGCTTTTTGTAACTTTTTTTAGGTGTTTATTAAACGAAATTACTAAGCTTTTATAAACCCTAAAACCTAAGCAATTTATAAAAATTTAAACCCTAAACACTAAACCCTAATACCTAAACTCTAATCCCCAATTATTTTATAACATTTTAACAAGCATTTTGTTACATTTTTTAAGTGTTTCTTACAAGAATATACTGAAGTGTTATAAACCCTAAACCCTAAACCCTAAGCACTTTTTAACATTTTAAAGTCTAAATCTTAAACCCTAAGCATTTTATAACCTCTTAAAAATGATTTTGTAACTTTTGTTTAAGTGTTTATTAAAATAATTTACCAAAAAGGTATAAACCCTAAACCTTAAACCCAAACCCTACATCCTAAACCCTAAACCCTAAGCATTTTATAACATTTTAAAAAGATTTTTGTAACACTTTTTAAGTGTTTTCTAAAAGCACATACTAAAAGTGTTATAAACCCCTAACCTAAACACTAAGAATTTGATAACATTTTAAAAAGTGTTTTCTAAATTTTATTTAAGTGTTTATTAAAAGCATTTACTAAAGTTTTATAAACCCCAAAAACTAAAGCCTAATAAACCCTAAACCCCCAAACCCTAAGCATCATATAATATTTTATAAAGTGTTTTGAAAATTTTATTCAAGTGTTTATTAAAACCATTTACTAAAGTGTTATAAACCGTAAACCGTAAACCCTAAATCCCAAATCCTAAACCCCAAACCCTCAACTCTAAACCCTAAAGACTAAGAATTTTATAACATTTTAAAAAGTGATATGGAATTTTTATTTAAGTGTTTACTAAAAGAATTTGCTAAAGTGCTATAAACCCTAAATCCTAGACCCGAAACCCCAAAGCCTATATCCTAATGCTTAAAGCCTAAAGCCTAGAACCTAAAAGCATTTACTAAGGTCTTATAAACAGTAAACCCTAAACCCTAAACGCTAAACCTCTAAGGATTTTAGAACCATTTTAAAAGTGTTTTGTGACTTTAATTTAATTGTTTATTAAAACCATTTAATAAAGTATTATAAACCCTAAACCCTAAACCTGAAAACCTAAACCCTAAAACCCACACTCCAAACCCTAAACCCTAATCATTTTCTAACAATTTAAAACCCAAACATGAAACCCTAAACCCTAAGTATTTTATAACATTTTAAAAAGTGTTTTGTAACCTTTTTTAAGTGTTTATTAAAAGCACTTACTAAATTGTTATAAACCCTAAAACCTAGGAATTTTGTTACATTTTATCAAGAGTTTTGTAACTTTTTAAACCCTAAACCCTAAGAATTTTATAACATTTATAACCCTAAACCCTAAGCATGTTCTAACATTTAAATGAACGTTTTATAACTTTTTTTAAATTGTTTATTAAAAGAGTTTACTAAAGTGTTATAAACCCTAAAGCTTATATCCTAAGAATTTTATAACATTTTAGCAAGCATTTTGTAACATTTTTTTAAATTGCTTATTAAAATCATTTACTAAAGTGTCCCTAAACCCTAAACACTAAACATTAACCCCTAAACACTAAACCCTAAAGAATTTACTAAAGTTTTATAAACCCTAACCCCTAAACCCTAAAACCTAAACCTTAAACCCTAAACCCTAAACCGAAAACCTCAAACCCTACACCCTAAACCCTAAACCCTAAACTTAAACTGCTAAACCCTAATCCCTGAATTCTAAACCCTAAACTTAAACTGCTAAACCCTAATCCCTGAATTCTAAACCCTAATCATTTTATAACATTTTAGAAAGTGTTTCGTCACTTTTATCTAAGTGTTTATTAAAATCATTTAGTAAAGTGTTATAAAAGCTAAACCTTAAACCCTAAACCCCAAAACCTTAACCACAAACCCTAAACTGTAAACCCCAACCTTAAATCCTGAACCCCAAACTGTAAACAGTAAACACTAAGAATTTTATAAGATTTTAAAAAGTAATTTTTATCTTTTATTTGAGTGTTTATTAAAATAATTTACTAAAGTTTTATAAGCCCTAAACGTTATGGATTCGAGAGTATCATAATAATATGAAATAGATTTCAGTGTTAGTAAATAGTATTTTAAAATTGATATTTACATATTAATACTCCTATGTTGTTAAAAAAGATAAACTTCATTAGTCAATAATGTGGAAAAGTTTAATAATATCTTTACCAATGACAAAATTTTGAAATAGATACTTAGTCTCCTATCCTACTTTAGTTTTTGTGATCCTTCGAGTGAAAAGGAACCTTTTGTAAAGAAATATTTCCTCTGTGACATATCATGCTTGTAATTTAATCATAAATATGAAGATTAGTTTTACTTAAGTTTCATATTTGGTAGTTCCAATAAAGGGAAATGTTTAGTTAGGTTGCAGTGTTTATCCTATTTAGATAGGATTTAATTTTGATGATAGTGTTTTGGTCACTAGTATGAACATGCTTAGTGGAGAAGCCTTGGTGTCATTCTTCTGAATATGCATTATAACTCTTTGTAAAATATACAATGTTAAACTGTAATTTTCACTTCGTTGGTCTCATTGTGTGCTATTTGGATTTCTATTGAGGTTTCCTACATTGTTCTTTCAACATAAAGTAGAAAAGGAATATTTCCCCTTTGCTATATCATGGGGATGCTTGCAAGCCATAAGAAACACATATATTTAAGCTTGAGCTTAATTTAGGGTACAAGTTAAGAAAGAAGATACATGGAAAACGAGCTTCCAAACTTGACCATGGTTGTATGGATATTGGTAATGGAATTTGAACTCACTAATGCACCAAATAAATTCCAAAGATTGGTGAATCATGTATTAAGAGATTATCTCAGTTATTTTCTCATTGTGTATTGTGATACCATTCTCCTCTATAGCAAAATATGGACATAACATTTATAATATGTCAAAGTTGTATTATGAAAAGATGTAAGAGACAAGTAACCTTTGATGAATTTGAAGAAGAGTTTATTTTCCATGGACTTCATAACTTATTTGGGCTATATGGTAGGTGTAGATGGATTTTATATCAAGCTAGAGATGATACAAGTCGTAACTAAATTGTCAATGCCAACCTATCTCAATGACCAATTGCAAGTCTACCTCACATTGCTTTGACATCTCATTGTGTTTTAATTCCTTAACCATGGAAAATGCAGACAATAAATGGGAAGATGAACAATGATCTTTTGATGAACCCAAGACACAAATCTATATTGCACCTAGGCTAATAGTGCTAGAAAAATTGCCATTAGAAGTGGAGCCTGATATTGATATGTCCCAAGGGATCTATGTTTAGTGGTGCAACACACACTTGAAGACATTCTTTGAAGTGATGATCAAGTATCCAACTATAAGAAGTTGCATGGAATTGCGGATACACTATAGTGACACTATATCTTAGCTAAGGGGTTGAATTACAACGATTATTTCAACAATGATACTAAGTACAAAGACTCAATTGCCCTCACACGAGATGATACCTCCCTTTCTTTAATTGTGATGGAACCTCCCTCAAGGTCGCAGGGTTGAATTTCCCTAGGCGTGAGTGGAATTATGTTAATGAAAATTCCCTAAGGTAATATGCCCCATGGCACCATGTGAGTGCCATGAGGAATGATTAAGAGAGCTTACAAAATGAAGATGGAAACCCAAGGATGACATAAATTTTGACCCCAAAATGTGAATAGAGAAGAGCCATTGGCACGTCAAAAAATTAATTGGGTTCTTGGCATTACAGTTGCTTAGGTATCTCGTAGAGGGTTTCTCCACTACTTCCATTTCATTCAAGCCTTCTATGCTTATGAGGAGGCCATAAGTTGATCAAAATCAAGCTAAAAACGAATTCCTAGCGAAATATTAGAGTCGACAGTAGAAAATATGCGAAGGTTTCATGGTTGTAACAAATGTAAACCCTAAACCTAGCTCATAAGAGTTGAAGAGCGCTATTTCGCTAAATCTCTATTATATTAGTCTTAACTCTTACTAGTTGATTTGATTAATTAATTAATTAAGCCCCATTCTTTTCTTTATATATATAACATTAATATAACTGTATATATAATACATATAACATTAATATGAAATTACATATAGTATTATTAATATGACATTATATATAATATTTATATACAATTACATTTTATTTATTTATTTATTTATTATTATTATTATTAATTATTATTTAATATGAAAATAGGAAATAAAAAATTACCCAGTTATATATTATAATAAAACATTATATATATAAAAAAATGTCTAACTCCATATCATCAACATTATATAAAATACTAAAACATTATATATATAAAAATCTTCTAACTCTATATCATCAACATTATATAAAATATTAAAACATTATATATAAAAAATATGTAACTCTATATCATCAACATCATATAAAAAAATAATGAAATATGGCACATGGCCTCCATGCGGGCCGCCACTGGATGAGAAAGCAGAGATGAGAAAGTAGAGCGAGCTGTGGCGAGGGTTCTACCATCGTACCATCGGTGGTTCTCCCATATATCATTTATATTGGAGCTCATTCAGTCACTATTCATGTTGCTCTCCCTTCCTGCTATCGGTATGGAATGTTTGAGCCTGAATCAAGGCTTCTACCTTCGGTGCTTCTCCCATATCTCACGCTTCTACCATCGGTGGTTCTCCCATATCTCACGCTTAGTAAATTGGAGATTCATTCACTATTGATGTTTATATCTCATGCTTAGTAAATTGGAAATTCATTCACTATTGATGTTTGTAGCTCTCCCTCCCTGCTATCGGTCTTACTTGCCCACCTTATGGCTTGGTCGTATCGAGCCTTAATCGAGTCCCCACGTTCGGTCAAGGGAAATGAATGAATGAGGTAATCCGTTTTCTTGATTTTCTTTGGAGCAGAAGGACGACTTTGACATTTTGATATGCATGTGGCCGATGAATTGAAAGTGGAGTTACACAGGTGATTGTTTTATTTTTCACCGCCTTTACGAATTTGGTGATCTTCTGTTGTTGTTGTTACGGTGTTCATTTGAAAAATTCAGAGAATTGTAAGTTGATTTCAGCTAATTACTGGGCGGTGCAGTCATGGTAGATACAGAGAGCAGCAGGTGCAAGACATTATTGGCATTCAAACAGGGTGGTAGCGGTCTAATTTGAGTTGATACGCTTTCAAAACATGCCCATATCTTGCCTGGTATGTGTATTCTTTGTAGTCGCACATGAGAAAGTGCCATTGACATGTATTTCAGACCATACATATTGTATTTGAGTCTAGTGACCATGACTGCTGAGAGTAATTTGTATTTTCTTGTTTTTTTCCCGTTTGCTGCAGGAAGACCAGGCAAATTCTCACAATTACCGCTTTCTGCTTTGTTTCTCCACAGGAATTTTAACACAGCGGAAACATAAATTTGTTTTCTGCAGACAGATTTTCTCCAACACACATAAAAACACTTTGTATTCATATACAAAATTCATCCTCTTTCACTCAGAGGGATTCACCAATAACATTTCATTGCTGTGTGAAAATTACATATACATTTCTCACGCCACTGCGTGGATCCTTTTGCAAAAGAAAATCACTCAAGCACTGTTGTTCTTCCCTTTCTCTCTTACATTACATTTACACTGTTGTGTATCTTTTCATACGTGCTGCTGCGTTCTACAAATCTCGTATACTTGCACTGCTACGCTTCTCAGTCTTATCTAACTTAACAAAAAAAACTCAGGAATATATATATGGTTTTACATGCCATACTCCCGTAAAATAAAAAAAATAAAATTTAATGATCTTACTGGCTTTTACTTGTGCCCATACTCCCACTGATAAAAATTAAAAACTTCATCAAAAACTTACAAACCCACAGTAAATTTGCATTTACTGATTTACTGACATAAACGGTGGTAAAGAGAATTTTACTTCACGTCAAATTTATTTGCAGCAGGCTTGTACTTCAATCAGTATTCAAATTGACTTTGGAAACTCATCGGGTCCAAGCTTTATCACATGGCACACATATATGCAAAAGTGTGCACCCATGGTTTCCCCGATTGCGAAATACTGTGGACCCGATAATCTATCAAAGGAAATTAATACCTTCGTCGGGTCCGGCCCATCGGCGATTGCACATTTGAAAAAAGTTCGCTCCACTTAAAATGCTGATAGCGATACGCTGATGCGATATCGGCGATCGCATATCGCAAACAAAAAAAACTTTATAACACCCGCTGCCATTTCGCCGAACTGCTCACCGCCGAAGTGTTCATCGCTGAAGTCGCTCAGATCGCTTATCACTGGAGCGCAGTTGAAATTACATTTTCAACACTCCCCTTTAATTTCAACTGCTGGGCATTCAATCATACCCAAACATTTCCTCAAAAATTCAAAGCTTTTCTGATCCAATGGCTTTGTCAAAATGTCTGCTACCTGTTCCTAAGTCCTGCAATGTTCTAGGACAATTTCTCCATTGTTCACCAATTCTCTGATGTAGTGAAACCTTGTGTCGATGTGTTTCGTTCTCTTATGAAACACTGAATTATTTGATAATGCAATAGCTGAACTATTGTCACAAAAAATCACTGTTGCTTTTTCCTGCTCTCGGCCTAAACTCCTCAACATTTTTCTCATCCACACTGCTTGGCATGCTGCTGCTGTAGCTGCCACATATTCAGCCTTTGCTGTAGACAATGCTACAATGGACTGCTTCTTAGAAGCCCATGAAATGGCTCCTAAACCCATGTGAAAAACATAACCGGAAGTTCTTTTCTGATCATCAACACTTCCAGCCCAATCATTATCGGTGTATCCAACTAAATCTGAATGTTCTGAGACATTATATAAGATGCCAAATCTTTTAGTACCTTTGACATACCTCAGAATTCTTTTTGCTGCTTGCCAATGTGCCTCTTTTGGCCTCTCCATGAATCTGGAAATTAAACTAACAACAAACATTATATCTGGCCTAGTTGCTGTTAAGTACATGAGGCTGCCAACTATACTCTTATATAAGCTAGGATCAAAATCCTTGCTGCTGTCCTCCTTGCTGAGTTTTAATCCCATTACCATGGGAGTGATCGCTGCCTTGCACTCTTGCATATTAAATCTGCCCAATACTTCATTTACATATCTCGCTTGAGAGATAAAAATTCCTTTTTCATTTTGATCTACTTCTATTCCTAAGAAGTATCTCAGCAAACCCATGTCAGTCATTTCAAATTCCTCTTTCATGACTGATTTGAAATTTTTGATGAGGTAGTCATCATTACTTGTAAAAATCACATCATCAACATATAACACAACAATTAAAATCTTACCATCCTTTTCTTTGATGTAGACGGTGGGTTCTCCCTCACATTTGTCAAACTCATTTTCCAGTAGATAGAAATCTATCCTACTATACCACGCTCTTGGCGCTTGCTTCAGCCCATAAAGAGCTTTCTTCAATCTGCATACTTTGTGTTCTTGGCCTTTCTTCTCATATCCTAGAGGCTGTTCAATATAGACCTCCTCATTTAATAGTCCATTTAGGAATGCTGACTTCACGTCCATTTGGTAAACTTTCCACTTATTTTGTGTTGCTATGGACAGCGCTGCTCTCACGGTTTCCATTCTTGCAACCGGTGCGAAAATTTCCTCATAATCTCTCCCATATTGCTACTTGTATCCCTTGACAACCAACCTTGCCTTGTGTCTTTCTATCTTGCCTTTAGCATTGCACTTGGTCTTATAGACCCATTTGACTCCGATGACTTCTTTACCTTTTGGTAGCTCAACCAAATCCCATGTTTTGTTTCTCTCTATGGCATTCATTTCCTCATCCATAGCTTCTATCCATTTCTTATCTTTAATAGCATCTTCGAAATGAATAGGGTCATCAACATGACAATACAAAGCAAACAAGGAATTCATTCCTTCATCATAAATGTCACTTAAATTTCTAAATTTCTTACCTCTTTCATTCGGTGTGCAAGTGCTTGAAGATGCACTTGAATTTCCACTTTGTGGTGTGCTTGGAGAAGCACTCTCATTTCTTCTCAAGGGTGTCGCTTGCTGCCCTTGTGTTGGCACTGTTGTTTGGGGATGCATTTCAACTATCTCATCATCATCTCCATCATGAGACAAACAGTTTTTAACATTCACTGTTTTCTCTATGCTTCCATCCCAAGCTTCCTCAATGAATTGAACATCTCTGCTAACAAAGAACTTCTTGGTGGATGGGATATACAACCTGTAGGCCTTGGATTCCTCACTGTATCCAATGAAAAGACATTTTCCCCCTTTGTTGTCCAACTTCCTGCTTAGCTGATCTGGAATGTGTGCATAGGCTACACATCCAAACACTTTCATGTGGGTGACTCCTTGCTTTCTCCCACTCCATGCTTCTTCCAGCACTTTATTCATGACCGCTTTTGTAGGAAACCTATTCAAAATATATGCTGCACAATTTACAGCTTCAGCCCAATAATCATTTGGCAAATGCTTTTCCTTCAACATGCTTCTCGCCATATCCATGATGGTCCTATTCTTCCTTTCAGCAACTCCATTTTGCTGTGGGGTGTACCTTGCTGTAAATTGCTTGTGTATTCCATTTTCTCTACAAAATCGTAGGAATTATTTGGAGATATAATCACCTCCTCTATCAGTTCTCAAAAATTTAATATGCAGCCCGCTTTGATTTTCCGTAAGTGCTTTGAAATTTCGGAAATTTTTCAAACACTTCACTTTTATTCTTTAGAAAATAAACCCAAGTTTTTCTAGTAAAATCATCAATAAATGTTAGAAAGTATTGGCTGCCTGCTAGTGATGGATTTTGCATTGGTCCACATACATCTGAGTGGAAAATTTCTAAGGGTGCCTTTTCCCCTATGCTTTTCCCTGATGGAAAACTTTCTCTGTGTTGTTTCCCCAAGATACAACCTTCACATAGGCTGTCCGGTTTCTCTATCAATGGTAATCCTCTTACCATTCCTTTTCTGCTCAACAAATTAAGACCTCCAAAGTTGAGATGTCCAAATCTCAAGTGCCACAACCAATTTTCATGCTTTGGCACACTTTGGAAAGCCTCTTGGGTAACTGCTGCAATTACTTCTTTGTTTTTCAAGTCTGCTCTTATTCTGAGAGGGAACATCCTGTTCCTTGTCATTTTTACTTCAGCAATGCATCTTTTGCTGGGTGCTATATCCATGATGGTGCATACATCATTCTTAAAGAAAACATTGTACCCCTTATGGACAAGCTGTCCAATACTCAAGAGGTTACATCTCATTCCAGGGACATAGTAGACATCTGCTATGGTTTTCTTTTCACCCTTCCTTGTAAATATTTTCACTTCTCCTTTTCCCATAACATAAATTTTTCTATCAGTCCCAAGTGTGACTTCTGATTTCACATTTTGATCTAAAGCAGAAAATAGGGCTATGTTTCCTGTCATATGGTTACTGCAACCGGAATCTAGAAACCATATATCTTCACTGTTTGTTTCAGCCATGTTACAAGCTAACAACACATTATCTTGGCTTATATTTTCTCTAGTGATATTTGAACTAGAACTATTACTCATATAATGTTGCTTCTTCCTACATTCATTTGCATAATGTCCATATTTTTTACAATAATAACATTGGACATTGGATTTTTCATACCTTTGTCCTTGAGCATGTTGTTGTCCTCTTTGTTGGCTGCTGCCTTGGCCTTGGTTTTGATTTGGATTGCTGCCTCTTCCTTGAGCATTTGCTAGATTGTTCCTTCCACCTCTGTTCTGGCTTCTGCCTCTTCCTCTTTTGTTTCCTCTACCTTGACCTCTTCCTCTTCCAAAAGACATCTGGGTCTTGAAGGCTTGTTCTAGAGATGAGTTTTCATTTCAACTCAACCTCTGCTCATGTGTTATCAGTGATGCATGAAGTTCATCAACTGAAAAGTTTGAGAGATCCTTTGTCTCTTTTACGGTGGTGACAATCACATCAAACTTTGAGGGTAGAACCCTCAAAAGTTTCTCCACAATCCTCCTTTCGTCAAGAACTTCTCCATGAGTCCTCATTTGTGTGACCAAACCAATCACATGTGTGAAGAATGAGTCAATATTGTCTGACTCCTTCATGCTCAGATTCTCAAAATCTCTCCTCAGCAACTGTAGTTTTGCTGTCTTCACTTTCTCCATGCCTTGATAGGCTGTCTTGAGAGTTTGCCATGCTTCTTTGGATGTCTTAGCTGCTGCTATCCTTGGAAACACACTTTGGTCCACTGCTTAATACAAAAATACAAGGGCCTTTGAATCCTTCTTCATATTGCTCTTTAATAGATCTTTCTCTGCATGAGTTAATCTATTAAACTCATTTTCATCTGTTGGTTCTTGAAAACCATCTTGAACTAATTCCCATAAATCTTGACAGGGAAACAGGTCTCTCATGGTTATAGCCCAATAGTCATAGTTTTTCCCATTGAACTGTGGGAATTGAGGATTAAACATACCCATATTGGTGCTGGTGCTGGCCATTCTAGCACTCTAAATTATGATTCAAATACTTGACTATGTATTTAAAATAACTGACTGTTTCTTCAACACTAACACAAAAATTAACTTGTGAAATACCTGGATCCTTTCTTGACTGTGTCTTCACTTTGCTGGAGAAGTTGCTGCAGCCAGAAAACTCCTTCCTTCAGCTTCTTTGACACTTCCAAAGAGCCTGAACCTGCTCCGATACCACTATTGGGGATTTTATCTGGTAAAATCCCAAAAAACATACATTAACTGTACACAGAGACAATGCACTGTTTTGCTACAGGATTTTTAACACAGCGGAAACAAATAAAATTTCTGAGCAGCAGACAGAGTTTTCACACACACCAAGGATTTCTATTCATTAATAAAAATTGATGTTACAGATTATAATCTCTCTCTCTTAGAGAGGGATTCACCACTAACATTTCACTTCTGTGTAAAAAAAAATTACATATAGATATTTCTCACGCTGTTGCGTGCATCCTTTTGCATACACAGAACATCTCATACGCACTGTTGTGCCTCCCTTCTCAAATTACTACATCAACCAAAAAAAAATTACATATATATATGACTACCAAAAGAAATTACTTACATCTGTTTTCTCTCTTCCCATACTTCCGTAAAAAAAATTAAATGGTTTTACTAGCTTTTTACTTGTGCCCATACTCCCGCTGAAATAAAAATGATAAAATTAAAAACTTCACCAAAACTTACCAACCCTCAGTAAATTTGCATTTACTGTTTTACTGACAAAACTGGCGGTAATGTAACTTTTACTTCACGTTGAATTCACTTTGCAGGCCTGTACTTCAACCAGTATTCAATTTGGCTTTGGGAACCCATCGAGTCCAGGCTTCATCGCATAGCAAGCATAAATAAAAATTGTTCACCCTTGGTTTCCCCGATCGCGATATGCCGATCGCAATCTCTGCTGATACCTCCGATACAATATATTTTAACATATGCATAAAATTCATTAAAACATAAAAAAGTGCCGCTGGCGGAACTGAAATAATATTGAACAAAATGTTGAATACCCGTCGGGTCCGGGTTATCGGGTTGCAACTTATCTCATGGTAAAGTCTGCTCGTTTGATTTCACCGATAGTGATATCGGAGATCGCTCATCACAAACAACAAAAAAAACTTTATAAGTCCCCCACTGCCATTTCGCCGATGCGATATCGGCGGATCGCTCATCGCTGAATTTTCCAAGCTGCTGCTCTGCTCACCCGATGCGTAGTTGAAATTACGTTTTCAACAGGATGGGGGGCATTCAAGGGAACACAACTTGATGCTCTTGAAGATTGTATGCAGTTGAATGATCTAACGTTGGACCACCTGAGCAAGTCGCAGACAAATGTTGTTGCTGATACTTTGAAATGGAGGGAAGCAGTTGACATTCAGACTTGGCTTAGCACAGCTCTTACTAATTAGGCTACCTGCGTCGAAAGTCTCCAGGAGGCCAGCGGAACCTTGCAAAACATACTGAGTAAGAGTGTTCTTGATGTGTCATGAGTCCTGAGCAATTCTTTGGCTCTGGTAAAAAATATTCCTGCCATTGGCAAAGATTCCAATACGCCTCATGTTCACAGACGATGCCTGTTCTCTAGTGCAACGAGTCATGGGCGTCATAATGAATTCCCTTCATGATTGTTTGCTTCAGACAGCAGACTTCTTCAGACCTCTGAGGCAGCCGGCAATGTTGTGACGGTAGCCCAGGACGGAAGTGGTAATTATAACACAATTACTGACGTGCTGAATGCTGCCCCAAACAATAGTTTAGATAGATATGTTATGCATATTACAAAGGCAATCTACCAGGTATATGTTGAGGTGCCCAAACACAAAAAAAATATCATGCTGGTGGGAGATTGCATAAATGCCACTGTGATCATCGGTAATAGGAGCGTTGTGGATGGATGGACTACTTACCGCTCTGCGACAATCGGTAAGCTGCTTTACTCGTTTCATTCTGTGGTTAATTTGTTATTTTTCTTTTGTTGATAAGGCCTCTTCGTATGAATTTCAATTTATACGGGGATGGGTTATTCTAATTTTGTTTCCAAGAATCTATATCTTTCTTGTCTTGTCGCCCTCATATGGAAAATGATTGCTATTACAGCTGTAGTTGGGCAAGGCTTTCTCGCTCGGATATCACTTTCGAGAACACGGGGGGACCAGTGAAGCATTAGGCTGTCGCTCTCTGCGTTGCCTCGGATCTATCAGCATTCCACCGCTGCAGCTTCAAAGGTTACCAAGACACTCTTTACTCACACTCTCTTGGACAATTTTATCGGGAATGTGAGATTTACGGCACAGTTGATTTTATCTTCGGCAACGCTGCAACGGTGTTTCAAAACTGCAATCTCTTGGGCAGGAAACTGATGGATAATCAAAAGAATTGCTTCACGGCTCAAGGAAGAGATGATCCAAATCAAAACACTGGAATCTCTATACAAAATTGCACTGACTCCGCTGCGCCTGATCTCGCTCTGGTGAAGAGCTCTTTCCAGACATTCTTGGGGAGACCATGGAAAGATTACTCTCGCACAGTTTATATGAAATCATATATGGATGATGTCGTCGATCCTGCAGGTTGGTTAGAATGGTCAAGGGACTTTGGCGCGAGCACGTTGTATTATGGAGAATATATGAATTCGGGAGCAGGGGCAGGAACTACAGGGCGAGTTCAATGGCCTAGCTACCATACCATGAACATTTCTGATGCTCAAAATTTCACTGTGGCTAATTTCATTGCTGGTGATGCCTGGATACAGGCAGTGCCCTTCAATACAGACCTAGATTAAAAAACAAAAGCAACAAGAAAGAGACGGCTAAAGAGTCAGTATATATTGTTTTGTGCCTTCGTGTCATTTACATAATTGTTTGGCCAAACCCCTTAATTACATTTATTCCTTGCTAATGCAAGTGTAGCATTGGATTAAAATGCACAATATGTAATCTGCATTCTGGCACAAATTCAAGTCTATTCATATTTTCTTCACCTTGGCTGAGACCCTTTCGTGTCTTTCACTGACCTTGTGATGCCAAAACTGATTCGACACAATAATCGTCGAAAATCCATGCAAATTTTTAACGTGGAGTCTCATGTGTTTGTTTCTTATAACATTCTAATGATTGAGTTTAACCATATTTATTTGTTAGAAAAAGGAATTTACGCCGAAATGCAGAGGGGAAAGGTAGAGGAAAGGAGTGTTGGAAAATATTAGTAATTCAAACCACCAACATTAAATGTTGTATCTAGCATTTTCTAGAGAATTCGAAGGAAGTCTAGATAGCTTCCTCAAGAAGCCACTGACTCAGAAACTTCTTCTATGTATATAAAACCCTCTTTGGCAATCAAATCAGGCAAATGTTTTGTGCTTTGTGTTCTATGCTGCGCTTTCTGATTTGGTATGAGAGCGACGTGAGGTTGATTGCTGAGAGAAGGTTCCTGTTTGTGAGAAATCAGATCGAGAATAAGAGATCAGTGTGCTGAGAGGTGTGTGAATTTTTTGCTGCTGTAAAGTTGCAATACGTTGTTGTGTGGAAGGGCGATCTGGACGAAGGACCGAAGCTAGAGCTACTCTTTTAACGAGTTTGACGTGTTCAAATGCAAGAAATTATCTACTGCCATTCCTTGAGGTTTGCGGAATCTGGCAGTTACTGGTACACAAGTTTTCCAGGTAAGCAATGGTCCGAGGTGTTTCCCATTTGGCATATGAGGGTTTCTCTTTTCGTTCATAGAGTTCTGAGTGCTCTGCTTCGTGCTATTGTTTGTTTTATATTCGACTGCTTGGAGGGGAAGGTTCTTCTTAAAGCCTCACTAAACCCTTACGAAGCTTCTTCGCAGATCTGCTACTCAGGTTGCTCTCCGGGCTACAGTGTTGTAGTTTTGTATTTCTAGCCGAGAGCTTGGTAATTTTCTTGTCGGTAAATTATTGGTATTTTTAATCTCCTTTCTGGAAGTGAGACTTGTTAAACGGACTCGGCCCTTGTAGACATTCTGTATAAGTTATCTGTTTTTTTTCTAATGGACTTTGTATGGAAACCGTGGACACTTTATAGCCTTAATCACAGTTTAAAAAAAAAAAAAAAAAGGCAGCCATATTATCCAATGATATTGGATAAAATTTTATGATTTATACTTGAGGGTTTATATTTGTGAAAATTAGTAATTTTTTTGGTGATTGGTACGGTGAAAATAAGTAATATGGCTAATGTATTGGCAAAATCTTATTTATCTGACTCTAACAAGTTAGACGGGGAAAATTATGCAAATTGGAAGTTTAAGTTGCAGGTTTTGATGGAAGGCAACAATATATGGGCGATTGTGTCTGGAGCTGAAGTTAAGCCAGTGTCCCCATAAACCACAAACACTGCAATTCAAGATTTGGAGCGACGGGAAAACAAAGCCAAGGTGCTTTTGCAGATGACGGTTAAGGACAACATTATTCCACACATTAGAGATTGCAAAACATCCAAGGAGACATGGGACACTCTCAAAACTTTGTATGAGATGAAAACTACAAATCGAATATTGTATTTAAAGAGTAAGCTTCTTTCAACTAAGATGGAGGAAAATGAAAGTGTTAAGTGATTTTATTTCTAGAATTAAAGATCTAAAGGATAAATTAGGTGACATTGGTGAATCAATATCTAGTACATACTTGGTTATTGTGACATTAAATGGAATGCTTGATGAATATCAAATGTTTATCACTGGTCTTTCAGCTAGAGAGAAGGCTCCTACTTTTGATGAGTTGGGAGGTATACTTATGTAGGAAGAAGAGCGGAGAAGAAGCCTTAAATAGAAATCTCCCAATTTAGATTTGGCATTGATGGCCAAAGGGAAACAATCCTTCAAAGGCAAATAATGGGAGAAAAATAAAGACAAAAAGCCACAGGTAAAATCATTTCAAGGTACATCATTACCAAGGACAAATGCCAAATCAAGTAGAGATGATGTGTGTTATTATTGTGGAAAACCTGGTCATTTTGCTAAGAATTGCATGAAAAGAAGGTCTGATCAATTTAAACAAAGAAGGCATTCAGGAAATTATGTTGATAGAGATGAAGCAATTAGTCAAGACTTTAGCAATCTTAAATTGTTTGTGTCCAATGCTGCTTTATCATCAAAAACTAATGATGATAATGCTTGGTTTATAGACTCTGGTGCATCAATCCATATGTCATACAAAAGAGATTGGTTTGATACTTATCATGAGATTAATAATGGTGGACACATCTATTTAGGAGATAATAGATCACATGAAATTAAAGGATATGGTGATATAAGTGTTATGATGCCTAATGGACAAGAAAAACAAATTCAAAATGTCATGTATGTTCCAGGATTAAAGAAGAACTTAATTTCAGTCTCTACTAGCACAGATCAACATTTAAAAGTTGAATTTTTGAAATCACATTGTTTGGTAAAGGATGTGCAGGACAACTACATGGTTGTTGCAAAAGGAATGAGAGTTGGAGGTTTATACAAGTTGGATGTAATGAAGAATGGGCATCAAGCTTTGGCATCAACAAGCATGTCAACTAAAGAGATTTGGCATCAAAGGTATGGACACTTGAATCATAATGATCTAATGTTACTACAAAAAAACAAATGGTAGAAGGTCTTCCAATTATTAAGGGTGAACACTTTGAATGTGAAGGTTGTGCACTAGGAAAACAACATAGGGAAGAATTTCCTATGTATGAAAATAGAAGGAAACGTGAAATACTTGAATTAGCGCATACTGGTGTATGTGGTCCAATGCAAACTAAGTCACTTGGTGGGGCATTTTACTTTCTTATATTTATTGATGGTAGCACTAGATACACCTGGGTGTACTTTATAAGAAACAAAAGTGACGTGTTTGAATACTTTAAAGAATTCAAGAGTATGGTTGAAAAGCAAACAAGAAAGCGAATTAAAATTCTTCGATCAGATAAAGGTGGTGAGTATACTTCAAGAGCTTTTATCAAATATTGCAAACAAAATGGAATTATGCAATAATTTACAATACCACATACACCTCAACAAAATGGAGTAGCTGAGAGAAAGAATAGAACATTAGTTGAATGTGCTCGTACTATGATAAAAAGTAAATGGCTTTCTAATAGTTTTTGGGCTGAAGCCATTAATACATCTGTATATCTTACAAATAGAAGCCCTCCTAAGTATCTTGAACACAAAACACCATCTGAAGCATTTTATGGTTTTAAACCTAAAGTTAGTCATTTAAGGATATTTGGATGCAAGGCCTTTGCTCATATTCCTAAAGAGGATAGGAGAAAGTTAGATACCAAAGCCATCAAATGTATTTTTATTGGATATTGCACTCATCAAAAAGCATATAAAATGTATGATCCAAGTACTCATAAAGTCTTTGTAAGTAGAGATGTAATATTTCATGAGGATGTAAATAAACAAATAAAATAATATGAACATAATATATGACAGTCTCCTTATGAAAGCTTTAAGAAAGAAGAAGAAGTTGTGGAATCAACTCAAGAACAAGAACACATGGACATTCCAAAAGACACATCAAGGAATCAAAGTCCACAAAGAAGTGATGAAGGCACTCCACATAGAAGAAAAGGAGAAGGTACTCCACAAAGTAATGAACCTCTAAGAAGGTCAGCACGACAGATTCAAGCCCCCATAAGGTATGAAGATTATGCTTTAATGTCTCAAGTAATGACTGTTTTTGAGCTCTTAAATTATGAACAAGCCAAAAATCATAAAGAATGGATGGAAGCTATGAAAGAAGAATATGACTCTATAATGAAAAATGTAACTTGGGAATTAACAAAATTACCTGAAAATAAAGTCCCTATAGGATCAAAATGGTTGTACAAGACAAAATTAATGCAGATGGTAGCATAGACAAGTATAAGGCAAGATTGGTTGCAAAAGGTTATTCACAAAAAGAAGGTATAGATTATGAAGATACCTTTGCTCCGGTTGCAAAAATGAATACAATCAGAATAATGATAGCATTGGCAACTAAATATGATTGGAAGCTACATCAATTAGATGTAAAGTCAGCTTTTTTAAATGGTGACTTAAAAGAAGAAATTTATCTTGTTCAACCAGAAGGATTTGTAAAGAAGGGTCAAGAACATCTTGTATGCAAGTTAAAAAAGGCCTTATATGGACTAAAATAGGCCCCCAGATATTGGTATGAGAAAATCGACAAATTCTTTTTTCTACAAAGATTTAAAAAAAGTAAAAATGATCCTAATTTGTATGTCAAGACAGATAGAAATGGGGATATAGTATTACTCTCTATATATGTTGATGATCTAATAATAACAGGGAGTGCTGATAAATTAATTACAGATATAAAAATAAAGTTATCACAGGAATTTGAGATGAAGGATCTTGGTGAGATGCACTATTGTCTAGGTCTTGAAGTATGGAGACATGATGGAAGAACCTTAATCACACAAAGCAAATATACAAATGAAGTACTAAAGAGATTTCATATGAATGGATGTAAAGCAGTGAGTACTCCATTGGAATAAAATATCAAATTAAGAAGTGATGATGGAACAAAAGAGGTGAATGGAACATTGTATTGACAATTAGTGGGAACTCTGAATTATCTCACTACCACTAGACGAGACATCGCTTATGTAGTAAGCATAATTAGTCAATTCATGGCTAAGCCTCATGAAAGCCATTGGATAGCTGCAAAAAGGGTCCTTCAATATTTAAAAGGAACTATAAATTTTGGTATTGAATATATTAATGCTTGTAATGTTGAATTGATAGGTCATTCTGATTTTCACTGGGCTGGAAATCCAGATGACAGGAAATCCACCACTCGATACGTTTTTAATATAGGATCGAGAGCTATATCATGGAGCAATAAGGCAACAGTTTCCTTGTCATCAACTGAAGCAGAATATAAAGCATTATGTAGTGGCACCTGTGAAACTATATGGCTCAAAAGAATACTTGAAGATGTTGGTGAAGGTCGACCAGAACCTACAGTGATAAGATGTGATAATGAAAGCACCATCAAACTGGGGAACAATCTTGTATGTTATGCAAGGTCAAAGCATATAGACACACAATATCATTTTGTAAGAGAAAATGTCCAATCAAAAGAAATTTTTCTAATACACTGTAATATAAATGAGAATGTCGCTGACATATTCACTAAACCTCTTGGGAAGGCAAAATTTGAGTTTTGTAGAAGTAAGTTATGTGTTGTAGAAAATCAAGATTATATTGTAAGCCTCGCTGAGACTTAGACCAGCAGGCATGACAATTAAGAGTATGTTTACAGTTTCTTATATATTGTGCAATAGTATATTTGTCATATGGTTGGAATTAAGCGGGAGTGTTGAAAAACATTAGTAATTCCAACCACCAACATTAAATGCTGCATCTAGCTTCTTCTAGAGAATTCGGCGGAAGTCTCGAGAACTAGATAGCTCCCTAAAGAAGCCACTGACTCCAGAAACTTCCTAACTTCCTCTTTATATAAGAACTCTCTTTGGTGATCAAATCACGCAAGTGTTCTGTGTTTTGTGTTCTATGTTGCGCTTTTTGATTAGAAGTGTCGCTAAGAGTTCAGTTGCGTCAAGGATTTCACGCAGCTTTACAAGGAGTTGCGTCAAGGATTTCATGCAGCTATACAAGGATTTCCCGCAGCTATACAGAGAAAATACAAAAATCGCTCCATGCAAAACAGAGTAGAGCTTAGAACAACACAATAAGATTTATGATTATGATTAAAATTCTTCACAAGGAGTTGAGGAATAACACACAATGTTGTTTTTACAATTTTCTGCTCACAAATTCTATTAGTCTAATTTATCCAACCTTTCTTTACTCTTTCATTTACAAAATTACTTTTACATCCACATTTATCTCAACATACAATTTTACACTAATTAATTCATCACACAGCGAATAATTAATAAGCGGTTGTTGTTAAGTGTAGAAAGTAATTGCCTTGCGTGAGAGTCTGGGCAATAAAAAACATGAACCTCGCATTTTACAGTCAACAAATTATATCTTTTGTCAATCAATGTGTAAGCGTCTTAAATATAATCATCTTATTTTGATGTATTTATTTGACTATTACTGAAATAAAAATGTATAAATTTTTAAGAAAGCGGATTATGTATCAATAATTAGCCGACGACTTCCCTATATTGACTCCAGATGGTTGTACAGACGTTGGCCTTTTATTTTATTTTTAAATCAACGTTCCAGATTTCATGGCAGCCGAATATTCTTCATCTGATTGAGGATTGGAGGGTTGTGATTAAATCTGGCGTTCCATCCTGCTGTTACAAACTTGAATAGATATTTTATCAAACTAGTACAGCGATCAGTAGGCGGAAGTGGAAGTGGCGATGCTTCCACTCTCTCTTCCGCCGGCTCTGCTGCGATGGAACATGAAGTAAAATTCGGTCCGATCTCTCTTGCCACCGGAAACGTGGTGGCAGCGGAAATGGAAAGGGCAATAACTGCTCGGTTACTCTGTTGATGGTGGTGGGCATGCTAAACGCCTGCTAAGCGCGTTAGAATTCAATGCTCTCCATGTTTGTCGTAATTTTGAGAAATAAAGATTGTTGTGTATTTGAAGCGCATATAGTGTAGGTACTCGAATGTTTGCAGAGTTTAACATTGACGGATGGACAACATCAGTGTTGAAATTTCGAGTGGTTCTTGAGTGTAAGATACGTCCTCTACTCGCTTACACTTCAAACAGCATAGAAATTCAAACACTGGTGCAGTGTATCGTCAAATGATGAGAGGAACATAAAAATTTAGGTGGTAGGGTACCTTTGAAAATGTCTGTTGTGCGCTTCAGAATGTTCTCCATGTTTGTAGAAATTTTGAGAATTAAAGATTATTGTGTACATGCAGCGCCAACTGATCTAGCGATTCGGGAAGTCGAGTTCAGATGTATGTAATGTTTTGTACGCTACATCTATTGTTATTGAACGAGTCGTTTGAATCTTGTTAACACTCAAAAAGTACCATTTATTCTTACGTAAAGCATATTACAGACCTTTGGATTTAAAACATATTACAAACCCTTGGCTTTAATAATAATACTAAAACCAGACAAGACAGTATATATTGTATGTGTAATTTTATTTGCTTAACCGATTTATCAAAATCAACGAAGCTCATTAATGGAGACAATTGAACCTAAAAAGGTTTTAAAAGACTAAAATCTAATCAATTTGCAAGACTAAAATCTAATCAGTTTGCAAGAATTCAAATCAAAGAAAAATAACTTTTCAAATTTTTAAAAGAAGCAAAACCTACAAGTTTTGAAGTCTTTTTTTTTTAAAGTCATACACACAAGTTTTAAAACCAAATTTATTTCTCCAACATAAACTTAAGGATTTACGAGAAAAATGTGAGATAATTTTTTTAAAAATTTATACTTCAAAATAATGAAATTAATTCTAAACGTGAATTACAAGTTTTAAAAGAAAATATACGAGTTTTAAAAAAAATATCTAGACTAATATTAACATAGTTTTCTAGGAATATGGGCAACGGCAATGGCTGACCCAAATAAACATTGAAGTGTGTGCAATCTTAAAAGAACCTTTTACATAAAAACATGGAAAGCCATAATACATTAAATTAAATTATATATATATATAATAAAAATAGAAGAAAAGTTTATTTGCACTCTCTCCACTCAGATTTCATATCTTGAAATGAAAAGCAAATTTCCCCCGGCCTATTAATATTGGAATCCCATAATTTCCCTTAAGGCTAATTATTAATAAAGGGTTTTGCTTCAATTCCAATTAATTT